>JALYBT010000183.1:0-55518 GCA_023510015.1 Pestalotiopsis sp. LF_19_12 | reverse complement strand
CCCCCCACACGACTTCCAGCCTATCCGGCAACCGTGCCGGCGATCCAACGTTCTGCCGTCACGATACTTGGTACCTTGGTACGTACTTGGGTAGCGTCGCGAGGTAGCGTGAATTATACAGCGGGGCGACCCGGCTGGGCATTGTAACGGCCAAGATGAATGGCAGCAGTCGAGCCACTGCAGATTGACGGTCCAAGCGAAATACGCAAACGAGGGATTTCGAGGGCAAGCCATAGATGATGAATAAAACGAATATGCAGGAAGCATAGTGACTGAATAGTGATGCAACTAAAGTGTCGTCGTGCGGTGCTTTGTGCATTTAGTCTGTACAGCGGCCGGGCATCTAGCTTGCCAAGTGTCCAGAGACGGACGACGCCTTCAAATGGATAAAAATGGGTCTGCGTCTTGGAGAGCAGCGAGAACAGCATTGAATATAAAATATGACAGGAGAACATCCGATTGGGTTGAGTGAAGCTTGGCGACGACTATAACCGTGTCTGTTTTCAGACATGCGGCTGAATTGAACAAGCTTGACCACTTGCAGAGCATGAATTACGTGAATTCGGACCTTTGTACGTTTCCCATATGTCATAATCACTCACACCGGTACCCAATGAATGCTCAAACATCTAAGAATATGCCAGACTCTTACTGGTCTCGAATCATTTCAATGGAGTGCCTGGTTGTGATGAGTCTCTCTCCCCAAGTACCGAGTTGGAATGCCGAATGGCTAGCGCCGACGGAATAATAATTGATCTGCGACTGGGGAAAATGGATACTCCTAGTACTGTATTGACCTTTTCGCAAGGAGACATCCGAAGGGAACAACCGAAGGAAAATAAATCCACAACCATACCCACGATTCCCGGATTAACGACATCGTTATTGGCTCTTCTGAACATTTGTCAGTGCTGACGGAGATGTATCTAGTCTGGGGTATGTAGCTCGTTCCAGGGGCCCTCCCCCACGGTGGTCATATCCATCGCGATGCGCCCATGGGGAGAGAAAGGCCGGAGATCAGATCCGGGGTCAAAGCTGGGGACGCTTGACCTAGCAAGGTCATGTGATTTTTCTTGTTCCTCTTTTTTCATCGAAGTCTCGGATGTTCCCGCTGTGTTCGAATGCTTTCCTCTGTAACTTCCGTTCCCAAGTCAAGTGTCTACTTGATAGATCTCACCATATATTACCTACTTAGAGTTCATCCCATCTTTTAGGAATGAGCCGGAAGAAACGTTACCTGCATTGCCGAGAACAACTCGGGGCAAAAACGCCGAGACGTTGAGCATGGCCGCAATCTATCAGTTTCTTGTACAGCCCTACACAAGAAACAAGGTTGGGATCGTTCAAAGTGCAGCACGTTCGGGACGGGACGGATCTTCTTAGTTGTCCGCCGCGAATGGGGACTATTCGCGTCAAGTCGCGAGCAAGCACAAGAGCATCCACTAATGATATCTTCATGTAGGTTCAGTATCTTCTGTTTCGTTGCCGAGTATTTGCGATATACTTTCCCCACATGTGCAGATTGTCGTGATCACTCACGATTACTATTGAAAGCGCACTGAGCCAAAGCATGGCCAAGCATATACTTCATATTCATGCGCTCCCGTCATGTATTCTGCGGCCGATTGGCAACAGTATCGCAAGCCAAGATTGAACGGGTACGGCTGGCAACGCTGGTTGGCACCAAAAACTGGCAGCCCTTCTATTCGAGGTACTGGAAAGAACGTTCTTGTCGATGGTGGGGTTGGACTGGAACGAAGCCATTGAAAGCACAAATGGTATTGAAATGTTATATTGTGGGATATCAAATCCAAACCTATACGCCGATCGTGACAAATTGTAATTTCGCATCTAGTGTGCTGGGCCCTTTGCGCCAGTGACCGGGCAGACGGCATCAGCCTCTGCACCGGCAACAGAGGGGTGCTCTGAAACCTTGTCCTGCGGTACGAATTAGCAAGTGTTGCCAACGCAATTAGATGTGGATGATCTAATGCAACTTACCTTGTGGTGCCCAACCGTCGCCTTGGTGACGGGGCACACATCGCCCTCGGATGCGTTGGCGGTGCTACCCGACATGTCAGCACCAGTCCCTCGATACTCGTTTCTACCAGTTTGTCTTACCTGGGGTGGTCTGGGGGCAGAATCGTGGTAGCAGTGCCCACGACGGGGCAAATCTTGTCATCCATGGCCTGGCTCTTGGGCTGGTTCACATTCTTGGCCAAGACTGGGCACTGTTGTGCGTCTGCCTGGCTGGCTTCAGGGTGGCCGGCGGGGAGAGGAACCTTTGGGTGCTTGTGCAGGTCTATATCGTTTTCCGTATTAGTCTATCGTCTCGACGCCTCTGTGTAGGAGGGCCCAATGTGACTGACTCAAGTGGTGGTCGGTCTTGGCACCAACGACGGGGCATGTCTGGCCGGGCTTCGCGAGGTCAATTTCTATAGTGACTATCGGTTAGTGACTGCTGTTTAGGAGTGTGGTTGTCGCATGCTGAGCTGTAGAGTCGAGTGATGGGATCGGCAAAGGGAGAACGGTTCGAACGTACCCGGGTGAGATGGGGGGAGAGTGGTGTTGGTCGTGCCTGTTTCAAGGAAAGTCATTAGCCTTTGTAGGTTCCAGAGCAATAGTGAAGTGAAGCTCGAGGCAGAGGGAAAGGTCCCTTACCAACGACGGGACAGGCAGTAGCAGCAGCCATATTTGGTGGTGTATTTGGAAGTATTCGAGATAACTTGATAATAATGGTGATGATTATGGACTTATCGGATTGCTGCCAGATGATGATGAATAGGAGAAAGAAGATAGGCTGTCTGAATCTGGGGAAGAGGAATGCTTCCAAGGTTGATCGACTGCCTGCGACCCCTCAAATGGCCTGGCAGCTCTAAACGCTGGCTCCCCCTTCTAGAAGGAATTTAGCTTTAGCCTTCGCTTCATGATAGACGATAAGGCCAAAGCCCCTCTTTGCATTGAAGCTGTTTGGCTGTCAGTTCTTTCCTTCGAGGTCCAAAGTCCAGGATCATCGCTGCTTCCGTCTGGCGCTACGTCATAATCCCTGCCAAAACTTGCCCTGCTTATTTCGAGACATTCTCATTGGCTGAAATGGTGAAACCAAATTTAGAACAGGATCCCATATCGAAGGCATAGCTTCGAGAACATTTGAATCAAGGATTAATACACCTCCTTAAGGATTAAGAAGGTTAGTTTGGTACAGGCCTAGTATTCAATAAAAATCAGTATTTTATTACCCGTTTTCTATGGCGCAACTATTTATTTAGTATAGTGGCAGAAAATCTGGAACCGAGTACCAAACTAACCTTTTTAATCCCGGTGAACTGTAAAGCTTTTTGAATCATGGCAAATGACGACAGACATTCCACACCATAAATATGCATCTATATAATCTAGAATAAGAGTACTTCTCAGAATTGAAAGAGTTCTATATCTCTAGGCCGTCGACGCACTTGTACATGTATGCGAAGACTCCCACGTGGCGCAAATGAGTCCCGTCGAACAATCACCATTGCACGCCCACCCCTCCATGCAACCGGTATAGCAGCAACTACTGGACGTGCTTGCGATTACCTCAATACACGGATACGGATCCAAACAACCACTGTCGTCCTGGCATGCAGCTCCTGGGCAGTGAGCAACGCAGCCGCTGGTCTCCTGGAAGGACTGGTAGCATCCATATGCACACTTGGTGGCACTCTGGCTCGTGGTGCTGGGAGTCGACTGGGTCTGCGATGGTACGTCGGAAGTGGTTGAGGTGGGGATATTAGAAATGCTAGATCCCGGTGCAGCAGATGATGCAGTCGGTGATCTATAAAGTTTCAAATGTGAGATAACGTGACATGTATGTGATACAGCTGCACGGCAACTCACGATGCATCTTTTTTGTCGTGCAAGCCCAACGGCAAGCCCAGCGCAAGTGCCACGATTGCGACCACTGCAAGGATGAAAAGACCTATTGGGTGATCCTTGAGTTTCAAAACGACGTTGCCGATATTCTCGAGCTGCACACGGATCCCATTCGTCTGATCTCCATTGCCGATTTGGTGGTTTCTGCGAAAGGTAGGCCTGTTGTCGATTCTGTGTTCTCGCTGGTCCATAGATGATGGGTGGGTTGCTTTTCGTGGGGTATGATTTTGAGCTGCGAACCAGATGCGGCCTGATAGAACAAAAGGTTAACATTATATGTGCATGTGCTGCCATCAGCGCCTTATTCCAGGCCGTGATCTGGTCCGCGCACAATTCTTTGGGATCAGCCCAGCTTGGCTGCGCCAAGGACAGTGCCTTGCTTCATACCAGCCCCTTTCATAATTCCTCCAATGAGTTGAAATTTGCTGGAAAATTCATGCGGTGCGACCCCTTTCGTGTAACACTGGACCAGGACTCGCTTGTCAAGTGCAATTTTGCTGTCAAATCATCTAACGGAACGCTTCCACAGTGGCTGGGCGGGCTGAGATGACAGGTAAAGAACCTCACTCGAGAGCCAATGCAAAGACAGGGCCCGCGTATCGTCTGTATGCCTTGTTCATGCCTTGTCCCGAAGTGCCTTGCTATACCAGGTTCCATTCGCGACCAAATTGGTATGCCATCTCGCCCTACTGCTATACAAATTGACCATGCTCGATCCCATCTAATTTCATCCTGTTCAAAAAAGGATATCGGATCTCACTCCGTTTGTTTCATCAGACCATTTGCTCTAATACATTCCTTACATGTACACCGGTGGCGATCCTGTGAATCAAACCACCCCGGGCATGACAACCCCCAGGCGCTTATCTCAATGATATTATTTGGCGTCTAAGATTCACAGGATGGCAGAAGTGTTGGGTTCTTTCGCTTCGGCCGCTCAGGTCGCAGAATATTGCCTCAAGATATGCTGTCTGATAGAGAAGGTCTACAGCGCAAACGCGACCATGAAGAAGTACCGCGCAAGGATAAAAGAACTTACATTTCTGCTGCACCCCATCCTCAAAAATCCCATCTTTCAGACTCGCGAGATCGTCGACTGCACCCTGGCACTGCGTGAGATTCTGGAGTCTACCAAGGTGCCCGAGATCAGCCGCAAACGTGATCGCTTGCTATACTCGGTTGTATTCGTCATCAAAGAAAGGCACTTCAGCGAAATCTTTGGTTGTATCGAGGAAAAGAAGAGCACTCTCGCCTTGTACATCGCTCATGTCAATAACACAATATTGAGCGACATTCATACAGGGATAAATCACGCTCGTCAAACAACAGACTATACTACTCCCGGCGGCCACAAGAACTTCAAAATGGCATACAATACGAATGATTACAATGAATCTGGGCAGCCTTGGCTGTCAGATTGCAGCCAAGGACCCCAAGAGCACAATCAATTCGGTCAGCAACAGCTGCCAGGTCCGGGTTTTTACCCGCAGGCTGAAGATCCAGGCTCAGCGTGTGTTCTCTATCAACAGTCACCCCAAACCCCTCGCCACTCCCAGTATCCAGTCCAGTATCCTTCTCAGGATCTTGATCAGCATCAAGCCCATCAGCAAGCCCATCAGCAACAGTATCAATCTCAGAATCCAGCGCAGCCTCATGCTCAGCGTGGACCAGGCTCATCAACTCGCGTGCCTGCTATTCCATCGCAACAATCGCCACAGAGGCGCTGGCAGACAGATAAACGGCTTCCAGTTTAAGGGAAAGACCACCACGTCCACTGACGATGAATTTGCACAGAAGACGGCCCACATCGAGATTAGAGACAACGTCAAGCGTGCCGAGCCAGGAACTCGGGGTGAAAGCGGGACAGAAAAACCCTTCTATGAGCAGGTCAACGGAGCTCTTGTCGAAAAGAGTGCAGTGCTTCTTTCATACAGTGGCATCATTGAGGAAAACGATATGGAAGATGATGGTGATCAGATTAACGGTATCACTTTGCAGTAACTCAATCAAAGTGGGGTGCTTGTGAAGCAGGGGGAAAACGATAGCAGTACGAGCTATCTTGGCATCTTACAATAAAACACATAAACCTAGTGCAGTGGTCGTCATCTGTCGTCTTTCTGGGTATCAGCCCTAATTATTTCAATCTCAAACGGAACATCAATGTGAAATTTGCTCGTGGACAGACAGACAGAGTACATTGTATGTGTGGCCGATCCTTGCATCTGTTCTCTTCAAGCCGCTAAAAGGGGTATGTGGAGATTCGTATAGTATCAACACTACGCACAGTATACTGACATGGTCAACAGGAACTACACAGTACAGATTTGTTCTGGGATTATGAATGTACGAAGTTAGTCACCTGACTTACAGTGGTGAAGCGAAAAATAATTCCCGACTCAGCGATCGTCGCCTGTGCACATGTATCATGTAGGACCCCCATCACATTTCCATGACGTCTCCAAATTTTGAGGGGACCCAAATATGCGACTCTTGCGCCCCATCTCGTGGCATCTGCCCGCATCTCCTCGCGGAACACGATAGCCAACAGCTCCAACGGCTTGCCCCTCACCAGCTGTGCCAGCTTGCCAGCTTTCGGGCAGACGGCCCTAGCCACGAATCCGAGATGTCTCGAAATATGGCAAGCTCCCGTCCATCATTGGCCGGGCCAAGATCTATATGACCACTTCTCCACGATCTTCGCGCAGCTGTCATGCAGAGACAGGGGACATCTGGAGAACCTGGGGCATCCTCCCCCGCACTCCTCCTGCACCGATCGTGGGAAATGAAGCTCGGCAACTGTGATGAGGGCTGAGCATATCAAGCCTTGAGAAGCCCAAGAGAAAAGGTGTAATTCTCCGTTCTTCTTATTCAACTTTGTGCACTCTCCCAGTAGCTTGACATTAATCAACCGTTTCATTTCGACTTTACCTCGAATTAACTGCCATTAACCCGGAACCAGGTCCATTCCACTTCACAATGGGTAGCGTCGAGGATAGCACGACTTTTGACATTCCAAAGGAGTGTATAGCCGGTGTCGTGGTCAACGAGGGGGCCGACTTTCACGTCGAAGTCAAGAACGTCCCAGTCCCTGAGATTGGTACGTCAGGAAATCTATCTGACGATTTGCCATAGACGTTCGTCAAGGCTAATCATTCACCAGGCCCGGACGATGTCCTAATCAAGCTCAACGCGACTGGCCTCTGCATGTCCGACGTGCATTTCATGCTCGCCGACTGGGTCCTCCCGCCCATGTCCACCTACAGCACGCAGTGCGCTGGCCACGAGGGAGCCGGCGTCATTGTCAAGGTCGGGGAGAACGTCAAGCGCCTCAAGGTCGGCCAGCGCGCCGGCTACAAGCCCATCCAGGACGTCTGCCATTCTTGCTGGGAGTGCCAGAATGGCCGCGAGACGTACTGTCTCAATGCGGTGCTGACCGGTCTGCACATTGACGGTATGGTGTTCGTCTGTCAAGGAGCATGTCTCGTTACTTAATCATGACCAGGCTCGTACAAGCAATACGTGAAGTCTCCGGAGCGGTACACGTCCCTCATTCCTGACGGTGTGAGTGACTACGTCGCCGGCCCCGTCATGTGCTCCGCCTCGACCGTATACACGTCGCTCAAGGAGTCCGGGTTGCGTCCGGGACAGTGGGCCTGCTTCCCGGGCGGTGGCGGTGGTGTCGGAATCCAAGGAGTGCAACTCGCTGCCGCAATGGGGCTTCGCATAGTTGTCGTCGACACCGGCACCGAGAGGGAGGCGCTCGCAAAGGAGATGGGTGCCGAAGCCTTTATCGACTTTAAAGAATTTGACAACCCGGCCGAGCGTGTAATGGAAATCACAGCCGGAGGGGCGCACGGCGTATTCGTCACCGGTAAGCTGGAATAAATCGGCTGTTGAGTCGCTGTCTAACATGATTGCAGCCATACAGTCCTATCCCATCTCGGTCGACTATCTTGGGCTTCGTTGTGGCGGCGTTGTCATGTGGTATGTGTCTGGACTTTCGAGTTTGAGTCGCCCAGTGTGCTAACTATCCTGGTAGTATCGGACTGCCTCCTGCTGGAAAATGGCATATCGACGTGGATCCTACTCGACTGTGCTTCCGAAACCAGTCCATCAAGGGAACCTGTGTCAGTAGCTTGGCTGACATTGCCGAGACGTTGGAATTTGCAGACCGAGGTAACATGTCTTGAAATTCAAAACTCACACAGCCCGCTGATGCAAAATAAAGGAAAACTCCGCTTGAAGCCTACAGTTGTAGGGCTATCGAAATTCAATGAGTCTGTTCAAAAGTTGAAGAATGGACAGGTTGCTGGGTATGTTTACTCTCATACTGCGCCATACATGTTGTTTCAAGCACTAATTGGTATAAATAGCCGCATTGTTGTTGATTTTAACCTCCCCTAGCGGGAACCTTGAAGGAAGCATGCGCATGAATGACTGTTACACTGGGCTCGTGCATTCGTGTGTTCTGCAGCCGACTACTTGTACCACGACGAACATGATCATCAATGTATGGGAAGGAAACCTCGGCATGTAGTCTCAAATCTCGGTTACAGCGTCTCTATTTACTCAATTGATCTCCATTATCTTTATCATAGTTTCGGTTCGTCTCAAGATGAAAGAAGGGTCGAGATAGGCCAGCCGTTGTGGGATCTGCTTACTTTCGGACGAGTTCGGACGGACCTCGACGCGGATCCCCGCGGGGGGGACTACGGAGATGTCACGACGCTAAACCGATACAGGCGCAGTGGCGCTGATACTCAACCTTGAATCATATTGCGATCCTTCCCAGGTCTCGGTCGAAGCGGTACTTGGACGCATCCTCGACCGACGGCCGTGTGCAAATCCATGTCCGACTCGTCCGATGGTGTCACGAATATAATCGACGTGACTTCGGGGACGAGGAGGGGTGCAAGTTCTCATCATCTTTTTGTTTTCTGCTCACTTTATAGAACGTCTGATACGCCATAACGATCACTTCGTATATACCCAACTGACTAATTTTCAAAAGCCTAATATCAAAATGGCAGAACAAGCCGAGAAGCCACAGCGAAAAGTCATCCTCATCCTGGGTGGCTCATATGCGGGCATGTCCGTCGCCCACTACACTCTCAGGCACGTCGTACCAAAGCTCCCCGAGCCCGATGAGTACCAGGTCGTCATGGTCAGCATTGGCACCGAGGTCATGTGCCGGCCGGCGTGCCCTCGGGCCATGATCTCGGACGACTTCTTTGCCCAGGAGAAGCTTTTTGTCAACATCCCCAAGCAGTTTGAGCAGTACCCCCAGGGCAGCTTCCGCTTCGTCCAGGGCACGGCGCTGCATCTGGACCACGAGAAGCGCACCGTCCGCGTCCAGCTGGTGTCCGACGGCAGCGGCACCACCAGACTCAAGAACTTTGGCTTCCACGCCCTCGTTATCGCGACCGGGGCCAACGCCTCGTCCCCGCTGATCGGGTCCAACGGCGACGAGGAGCAGCTCCGGTCGAGCTGGCGCGAGTTCCGCAGAGCCCTGCCAACGGCCAGGCACATTGTGATTGCCGGCGGCGGGCCCACCGGCGTTGAGACCGCCGGCGAGATCGGCGAGTATCTGAACGGCCGGGCTTGGTTCTTCAACTCGAAGCTGGCAGACCCCGACGTCAAAATTACCTTGCTCACATCGGGGTCCAAGCTGCTGCCCGTGCTGCGCCCGTCCATCGCGCTCAAGGCCGAGAAGCTCCTGGCGCAGGTCGGAGTCACCGTGGTCAAGGACGCGCCCGTCCTGGAGGTGACGCCGGCGGTCCCCGCCACCAACGACGGCGCATCGGACGGGTCAGCGACCAACAACACGACGACGACGACCACGACGTCCTCCGGCAAGGTGACGGTGGCGCTCAAGGACGGGACGAGCCTCGAGGCCGACATGTACATCCCGGCGTTCGGCACGACGCCCAACACGGCGTTCGTCGACGGCAAGGCGCTACTGCTGGCGGCCGACGGGCGCGTGCAGACCAACGCGGCGACGCTGCGCGTGGACAAGGCGGGCCCGCGGATCTACGCCGTGGGCGACGCGTCGACGTACGCGCGCGCCGCGGTGCACCACATCCTGGGCGCCGTGCCCGTGCTGGGCGCCAACATGCGCCGGGACCTGCTGGCGGCGCGCGGCCTCAGCGACAACAGCATCGACCGCGAGTTCAAGGAGGAGAAGCGCGAGATGCAGATGGTGCCCATCGGCCGGAGCAAAGGCGTTGGCGCCGTCTTCGGCTGGCGTCTGCCTAGTTTCATGGTCTGGCTCATCAAGGGCCGGGATTATTTCCTCTGGACGACGCCCAAGCTCTGGAGCGGGACGCACTGGGCCAAGGAGGCTTAGGTTTGGGGGTTGTGTGATGTGACGGTTTTGCGTGGAGCGCTCTTGTATCTATTTCGTTGATGTTTTGTGGGATCTGTTTGGTCTCGGATTTCGGAGAATATGGTAGAATGTTATATTTTATGAAGAGATAAAATTCTTGTCTTTTGATTTTGCAAGCAACCTATTGAGTAGCCGTCGATGCCATGTAGCACTTGAAATTTATCAAATAACAAGACTATCGTACTTGTCGTGCTCTCCATCCCAGTTTACGAACAAACAATAACAGTCGGCCTTGGAAAAACGGTAACAGCCACAGCTCTATAACTTGCGGCGCCCATTTCCGGAATCAGGCACACACGACATCATCCGACGGAAAAATGGCAACGCTATCAAGAAACGAATCCCCGTACCCGTCCCCAAACCACTCCCGGTCGCAGTGGTAGTAAAACTCGAGGACGGCCTCGGCGTTCAGCTGCACGAGCCCGTCGTACGTGTACTGCGTCCAGGCGCCGTCGGTGCCGTTGACATTGTCGAAGGCCAGCGAGGTCACCGGCACGTCGCCCCAGGTCACGTCGAGGTGACACGCCCCGGCGGGCACCACCTCGTCGAAGAAGTGCGCCGGCTTGAGGTATCCCGGCCGGTACCAGAACGTGAGCGTGTACTGGGCGCCCGTGGCGATGCCGGTGATCGTCTGGTACAGGTGCATGTAGTACCCGGGCAGGTCGACCGGGAATCCTCTGTTGGGATCGCGACGGGTCAGCCGTGTCCATCGACTGAGGGGGGGAAATGAGAAAGGAGGATGCGTGACTTACGCAAAGTTCGGTGGGCTGATTGCCGGGAGATTGGCGCTCTGAGGGAACAACGACGTTCCGAATCCTGGATCGTTGCCGACGCGCCACGGGCCGAAATCCTCCTCCTCCGCGTCGCCTTCGTCGAAGCCGCCGTTCTGGACGAGGTTGGAAGTGCCTAGGACCTGGCACGCCTCTGTGGCCACGACGGTCGATGTGACGGTCTGTAAATTGGTCAGTATATGCTCTGTCGGAAATGCCTGGCTCTCTGATGAAGGAACCTGATACTTGCCGCAGTTGTGAGCACAGTGTTGCTGGATACCTTTTGTAATGTATGTTAGCCAAATTCATTCCAAAAAAGAAAAAAAGAAAGAAAAGAAAAGGACAAGAGAAAAGGGGCAGATAGGATGTAATCTAATCCTCCCCTATATGGGAAAAGCTTACATCATGGCTGGTAGAGGTCCCAAATTCGGTAATGGTAGCTGTTTCACGACTATAACAACCAACCGTAAGCACAAGTAAAACGAGAACACATTAACGAGCAGGAACACGCACGGATCATTGGAAATAGTGACGGTAGCAGTGTGGGTGTACGGCTGGACGTCGGTCGTCGTGACGGTGCTGGTCACGGGATCCTCGATGCAGGAGCACACAGAAGTCAAGAGGTCGGCGCTCGACGCCTGGAGATATGCGAGCTCGGCCGCGGCCTCCGTGTCGGGAATGGGCTGGACTTGGTAGCCTTGATGACCACCAAAGCCGCCGCCACCGCCTCCGTGGACGGGCAGTCTGCCCCCGTGATGGGGAGAGCCGCCATGAGAAGCTTGGCCTCCCTGTCCGCGGTGGCCTCCGTGACCGCCCTCGGCGAAGGGGATGTCCGTTGGGAAGGCCCTGCGATTTACTTGCAGAGCGGTGGATATGACGGTCGTCTGTTGAGGCACAATTTCTTAGAGACAGTTTCCCGAAAGGGAATTTGCATCTGTAGCAAATGATACTCACCGTCAACCGAACACTGTGAGTCTCCGTCTCGGGCTCTATCACCAAGGTCGTCTCCGTCGCCACACCCACAGTGACCGTGACCGTGGCGGCAGCACGGCCGACCGTCCTCGTCTCGGTCACCGTGGAACCGCCGACAACCAGACTCGTCTTGGTCCGAGTGACAAGGGACAAGGGCAGCGGGACAGCCTTGGAGCAGTACGCAAGGGCCGGAGAGTACGACGACAGGATCGAGGCCGCGCTGACTACGGCCGCATTGTCACAGTCGGCGACGGGGATCAGCGGTCCCTGCGCAGCGACAAGAAGCGAAAAGGTATTCGTCAAGAATACGAAACGAATTGCGGCCAACATGGCGCTGAATGAATGATATGGTAGTATGGAAACCTGCGAATTGAACAAGAAGCCTGATTTTCATCACATACCGAAGTCATGACTGCATGTTCGAGGATCATTATATAGTGGTGAAACCTGACTCACTGACAATGAGGAGTTGTACTTCAAAGACTTGATACCAAGATAAATGAGGAAGTCTGTGCCGGGTTGTGGCAAGCTGAATAAGAGCACTTCGCTTACTGACCGTAACCCTATATGGGACTCATGGCGGCACGACGCTGTCTCACGTAGCCGAGATTTTAAGTACTTTGATGGTTCTTTTGTGGCTACCGCGATGTGACTGTAAGATAACTGATATGCTTATGAGAACGGTCCGTTGATTGATAGGACGAATTCCGGCAAAGGTCACTTTGAATATGGAAACTAAAAAAAACGGCAAGATAAAGGTAATTTAGAAAGTGTGCATTTTGAAATGGGCTATAAACACCATGTCAATGAGGGGAGGCAGCGGCCATGGTTGATTTTTGACAGCGTGTACATGACTTTAGTATATGCAGGCGGCGGAAGAGACTCAAGTGAAAGCGGCTCAACTCCTGCCAATTTCCCCAGAATGCAGGAGGAAAGTCTATTTGATTCCGTTTCTAGAAATGCCGGCCGGCCGGATACCACTGCCGACAGTTGTGAGAACGCAGGATACGCTACCTGATGATTGCTTCTTATGATGGTCCGTCGCCTTGGCCATGACCTGGAAAGGCCCGGACAGAGCGACAAAGACATGGTCTGAAACTCTACGTGCTTCCTCGGAGCATCGCGTCATCGGGGCATCTATGGCTTCAGCGCTGCTTGCAATGTGCGGATAACCAGAGAATACGCAATCTCTCGCTGCTCCTCCTGGGGCGATCCCTCCGCGCAGCCCTTGTCAAAGCCGTGCGGCATCCCCGGCAAGGTCTTGTGGACGACAGCCTTGCCCGTCTCCTCTATCCTCGAAGCCAGTGCGTTGGCCTCGGGCGACAGCGTATCGCCGTCGCACGTGACGATTGTGGTGCTGTTCGGAAACAGAGACGGCTCCGCGAGCGACGGGGAGACGCGCGGGTCCGCCCGCAGCGCAGCGTCGGGGGTGTAGCAGTCGTCCCACATGGCGGCGATCTTGGGCGGGATGGGCCTGACCGGGTTCGGCACCTGTTTGGACTCGGGGTCGATCGAGAGGTCCGTCACGGGGTACAGCGCGGCGACCCCGGTGATGTGGACGCCGTGCTTGGCGAGGTCCTCTCGAAACGTCGACGCGGCGACCAGGGCGAGGTTGCCGCCGGCACTGAAACCCGACACGGCGACGCGGGTCCCGTCAAACTCGTCCGGCTTGGACGCGATCCATTTCAGGGTGTCCTCCACGTCATTCACCGCGGCCGGATAAGGGTTCTCGGGTGCCTTGCGGTAGTCCGCGTCCAGGACAATGGCGCCCGTCTCTCGTGCAAAGCGAGCGCAAAAGACGCGATCCGAGCCGAGGGATGGAATCACGAAGCCGCTCCCGTGCCAATTGACGAGAACTGGACGTTTGCCAACGGTCGTGGAATCGCCCGGTGGGTAATAGAGGTCCCCGATGATATCCCGTCCTGCATCTCGTGAAGGGATGCGGACTCGTCGAGGCTTCATCTCGCCAAAGCGGAGCAGATCTCGCTTGGCGACCGATCTCATCCGGAAGCCGAGGATGAACCTCATCAGGTAGACCGACAGTCTCATCCGCAGCCATCGCCAGAGTCCAATTTTCGCCATGGTGAATGAGGCTCTTTGTTACGAGACGCGTATTGTCACGCTCGCTGGTATCAGATCCGGAAATGGGTGAAAAGTTGAGTATCAGGGACAGGAACGCAGCAGGAAACGAGCCAGTCGGGGCCGTTCCTGACGCGCAATCCCTTAGCGACTGGTAGGGTGCCGAGGATGCCCCACCGTGGCTGCTGGGCCGACAGGGCCGAGTATACTGACGGAACCATGTTGACAATGGGGATTCATCGGACGAGAGACATGCTCATCGCCCGAGCCGTTGATATTGGAAAATGTTCGCCGGGTGACTCATTTGACCCGAACAATCTCTCGCCGCCCAGAAGGTAGATGCATGGTTCCTGAACTCTCTACGTCGCTACCAGCAAGTCTAAATGCTGACAGTGGACACCACACTAATATCATAGGCGGCGCGTCCCTAACAGCACCGGAAGTGGAATAAATTCAGATATCCGGGTCCACGGGTATATTGTGAACACGTCTTGATAGCTATGAACCCAGTTCCGGCCACGAGAGTCTGCAAAGGCAGGCGATTCCATAAACATGCACAGAAAACTGATTTAAGATGAGATCGGCCTGAAAGCCAAGTTATAAAATAGCATTGGTAATAGTACAGCAAATTCCCGCCATACACGCGGTTCTGCCGCTGAGTAGTGCATCAACGATTATAGGAAACCGAAGCATAATCCCGATAACGTACGTTGGTGTTTGACTCGATAATAAGACGGTGGCCAGAAACAAATGTCCTTCGACTCGGATATCAAGCCGGGCAGGCCCATCGACCAATAGACTCTCCTCGCCCCATTCATGTTTCGTCACGACGTAGATAGTCCCAACATGAGCCCATTTCTTCGAAAGCGGTGGTCTTTGACGTGCCCCAGAACTGCCTTATGAGTACCATCCACCCTTGCCTCCCTTCATAATGTGGGTCTTGCCAAACTTGTCAGTATAGGCCGACTCGGAAGAATGAAGCCAGAGGCCGCGGCTCTGATTCTCGGTAATGTTGACTCCTTCGCTTCCGTACTGCTTCTCCATCTCGAGACGCGTGGCGTTCTTGGGCTTGTTCTGCTTAACGCGGAGCTTCTCGAAAAAGACGTAGCTCCCGTAGAAAACAGCGCTGGTATTGCCGTCCAAGGGGCCCTTCTTGGCGAGGAAGTCGTTGAGTTGTTTCGACTGGACCTTGCGCTCTGGGTGGAATGACTTGCCCACCTCACGCAGGAAAGCAGCCTGGGTGACGTCGTCTTTGCGCAGCTGCGCCCGGATCTTCTTGCGAACTTCGTCACATGTGTCGTAGACCGGGAGCGGCCCCTTGTCCTCGCCTTCAAGGGTCACGTCGCTAACGTCGAGAGAGTCGGGGATGGCCTTTGCGCCTTTACCACCGGCCTTGGCTGTGGTGGCGGTAGTGGCCGCAGTCTTGGCCTTCTTGGGGGCAGTGTTCTTCACACCTTGGAGCTCACGCTTCTTGAAGAATCTCCATGCGTTGTAGTACATGTCGCTACCAGATCCGGCGTCGGTGCCATTCTGGTTCATGTAGCGGTAGTACTGGACGGAACCGACGTCAATAGCCTTTTGGAACTCGCCGACCTTCATGGCGCCAGAGTCGATGAAGCGTCTGACCTTTGCGCGAACCTGCTGTGCGGTCTGATCCACGAACTCGAGACGCGGGTCCTCGTCATCAATCTCGGGAACAGGCTCAGGCTCAGCAGTCACGGCATCCGACTTGCGCTTCCTTGAAGGAGCCTTGGCAGCAGGCGCGGCCGCTCCATCTGTGGATGGCTGCTCGCCAGTAGGAACTGCAACAGACGTGTTAGCCTTTTGGCCCTGTGGCTGAGGCTGGATGTTCTCCTTGCCAGTTTGTGGAGCTGGAGGTGCCTATTGAGGTTTCAGTGGACATTGTAACGAGGAAGCAAAAGCAGCCGAAATCAAATTCGGGCACTTGGAAGACAGAGGCGAATTA
Organism: Pestalotiopsis sp. LF_19_12; assembly: GCA_023510015.1. Taxonomy (NCBI): domain Eukaryota; kingdom Fungi; phylum Ascomycota; class Sordariomycetes; order Amphisphaeriales; family Sporocadaceae; genus Pestalotiopsis; species Pestalotiopsis sp. LF_19_12. The sequence goes on along the minus strand of JALYBT010000183.1, from coordinate 39,434 downwards.
CAATCTGCTGATTCGGGATCTGAATCGGACTATCGGAAGGGATGCCAAAGCTTTGGCGCACCGTGGCAGGATCCCACGACCACGAGGAAGCCATGGTTGTAGTTTTTTTAGGGTTCGCGAACGAGGAATAGGCTTGCTCGCTTTGTCTAACTTCCTGGGGCCCTGGCAGTCAAACACGACGTCAATCGAAGGAAGTAATTTGAGTCAAAAGTCTGAGTGGATGCGTCAGCCACGGAACTTTGGTAGAATCTCGATGGTCGCAATCGAATTTCGACAATCAACTGATGGATTGATGATATTACGGAAGTCGCGTCCCGCAGCCCGCGACAGGACCCGCGACTGAATGTCAACAATTGACGTCAGGTCTTTCTATTGATCCGTGCTCTCGCTAGCGCGACCATAACGGTCGCTTCTGCGGTCAGCTACAGGCTCCGCCAGCCGCTGAGCTTCAGCGTTCCTTCAGTCTGCCGGTACCCCAGATCTCATTGGCAGTGGGGTCACTGGAGTGTAAAATGTGCCAACATCTGGTGCAGCGTTTTGTTCATGGGGGAATTTCTTGGTAATTCGAGTTTCTTGCTGTATTTATACTTCCTCTTTGTGAGCTTCCATCTCTTCTTAGGGTGGATGCACGGTAAACACTGCGCTGTGCAATTCATGTCACTCTGTACCAGGTGTACCGAAATTTCAGGTAGCAAACTGACACTTCCGGAAGGTTGTGAGTATAAGTTCAGGCAGCCAAACCACATGCACTTCTAGCACTTACAGTGGTTCTAGGCCATTTGTTTGCAGTTACGATGCAGTGAGATCATTCTTTTTTGAGTCCAGATCTCCAAGTCAAAAGGATATGTTGATTTAAAAAGCAAGAACGAAGGAGCGTACTCGCCAATTCCCAATTTCTAGGGGGTAAGCTAGCACTACCTAGGTAGCCTTGAGTGTTGCGTTCTGCAATTGTGATCTCAGCCCGGCCTTTTTCTCTCACACACTAGCCCACAAAAGACGTGGCTGACATCACAAATACAATACTCCGTGATAGTCAATTTTCGCACGAGGCCCATTGTAAAGTGGTTTTTTCAAGATGAACACCAAAAGTGCCAGCGACAAGGTGGCCCCCGAGTGACGACAAGAGTATAAACCTGTTACCCAGCTGGCAAGCAACTGGACGTCCCCGCAACCATCTCGACCCTTTCCGTTTCAACCAACTTCAGATAGATTGGGGTTGCGCGGATCACCATTCTTGCAAAGTGCTTTTTACGCTTATTGCAACCCCAACGCTCCTGATTCTGACCAACGGCTGGCCTGATGTTAAATCCAACCCGGGACCCGATCTCATGGATGTAATATGCCTGGATCAACCTGGTTATACGCAGCAGCGGTCCTCCCTTGGCACGGAGCTTGGCGGTCCTGAAAAATAACGTCCCAATCGGCCTGTTCGGCCTTCTACTGATCAATTCGTTACTCCCGAGCCATCTGATGTTTATTCTCGAACCACAAAACCATAAAGAGGTCTCCACTGTCCCAATCCGTGTTCCTCACTTAGATGCGGCTCAAATTGAATACAACTCCGTTCCAGGAACGTGGAAGATCTGCAAGCAGCCGATCCTAGTCACCATTCTTTATGGAATCGGTCGGATTCATATAATAACTGTTTAGGCAAAATGGTCTTCCCGGAAATATATTTACTTTCCTTCGTTCCTCGGGGCGAAGAACAATTACGCTGGTCGCACTCACTTTCTATTCTCTACGAGTCTCGCTGGCGTGACGTTTCCCGATCTTTTATATTGTTAGTACCACTTCTTACCACCGAAGAGCTGTTCCGGCATTAGCAGCCTCGACTTGCCGTCTATTGTTACTCCGCATCAATCCATCAAATTCAGATCAACGCCTTCATTGGAGTCGCCATGCCTTCGATCAAGACAGTCCTCCTCGCTGCCCTGGGCGCAGCTGCAGCTTCGGCCCACAGCTACGTGATTGATATCGACATCGACGAGGAGCTATACACTGGTTTCAAGCCCATGAATGGCTCCGTCAATGATCCCGTCATCGTCGGCTGGGGAACATCAGCATGGGACATGGGCTGGGTTGGAAAGGACTCATATTCGACTCCGGACATCATCTGCCACAAGAATGGAACCAATGCGCAGGGCCATGCCCCGGTCGCAGCGGGCGATAAGGTGCACATTCAGTGGAATGGATGGCCTCAAGGACACAAGGGACCTGTTGTCGACTATCTCGCCCCATGCGGCAGTGAGGGATGCCAATCGCTGGACAAGACCACCTTGCAGTTCTTCAAGATCAACCAGGGTGGTCTCATCAACTCGACAGCCATGGCGCCGTATGGCGAATGGGCTAGCGACCAGTTGATTGCCAACAACAACTCATGGCTTGTCGAAATCCCCGAGACGATCAAGCCGGGCTTCTACGTTCTGCGGACAGAAATCATTGCCCTGCACAATGCTACTACTGGAGCTCAACACTACCCTCAGTGCCTGAACCTGGAGGTCAAGGGTAATGGCACCGAATCTCCTCAGGGTGTCTATGGCGAGCACCTGTACAACACGACACAGCCAGGTTTGGACCAGAAGCTGAACATTACCACTGGAATCACGAGCTATCTGGTCCCTGGCCCGACCATTATGCCCGATGCCGTGTCCATCTCCTTGACGAATCCGATACCAACCGGCACGGGCTCGGTGGTCACAGCAACATCATATTCATCGCCCAGCTCGTCGACTGCCGCCGCGAAAGTCGGTTCACCAGCCATCAGAGGCAGAAACGGTGGAGCTCTCTTGTCCCGGGCGACCAACGGCCCTCATGTCGACGCTCGAAGGTGGTATCACCAGGGCCTAGGTTTCTGAGCGCGTGTATTCACGCTTGGTGGCACTTTTATTCTTGTGTATATTTGAAAGACCTAGAACGGTCAACATGAACTATATAGACATTGCGGCCAAAGGTTATACTTTTGAGCCGTCGCAACAACAATCAATTGAAGATTGATACTATTGTCGAGTTATGAGGGTACTTTTCCTGACTGCGAGTTGATTCTTACATCGCTGCTGCTTATGCCAAGTCTCAAAATCAGACTTGATGTCTTGCGCTGTGGTCGTTGGCTTGTTGCAGTCGCCAAGTTTAGCTTAAACCGACGTGGGTGTATTTCCATAGCGCACAGCGCACGGCGCCCAGGGGCAGCGGATGCCTGTATATCGGGGATAAGTACTGTATCTGCTGTCCACGAGAAGCAGCTGATCATCAATGCTCAAAGTTATCAATGAATAACCCATCGGCAATGAGTCTGGTGTATTCATGAAGCATCTGCATTTGCATCACCGCATCTGTCTTGATTCGTCATGGACAAAGACACCTTGTCCTGAAAGACGCGAAAGCCGACGACGCTTGCAAGCAGTCCGCGTTTAGAGTCGGAGGCTTTGTAATCTTTAAGCTTACTTTGAGACTTCTAGGCTCCGTAGGGGGGAGTCTCGGTCCCGTGCAGCTAGAGTTGCGCCGACTGCATGATGTGTGCATGAAAACTATATTTGTCACCAATTTCTAAGCTACGCATCTGTCGATATTTCCATCAAGAGATAATTTAAATATACTGCTGAACTCAAGTCTTTATTTAGAGACCGTTTTCCGTATGGATGAGGTGATGTTGACCATCAAACAAGAAGCATCTTACTGAGAAAGCCCCTTGGAATCTAGCCGCATTTTACCGCTATACCTACCACTATACTTAGTACTTACCCGCTACCCACCTGTACTACAGCGGACCCAATGGCCCAAAAGCCCGTCATCATCTCCGGCGCGGGGCTCGCCTCTCTGCTCCTCGCGCAGTCCCTCAAGCGGTCCCGGATCCCGTTCCAGATCTACGAGCGCGACGCCTCGCTGGACTTCCGCGGGCAGGGGTACCGCCTGCGGCTGTCCGACGAGGGCCTCGACGCCATCGAGTCGGTCCTCCAGGGCCCCGCCTGGGACCGCTTCTGGAGCCGCACCGGGCAGACGGGCGGCAGCGGCTTCGCCGGGTTCAACGCCGTCACCGGCGAGCAGACGGACGCGGCCACGGGCGGCGAGTCCCTGGGCTCGCGCGGCGGCAAGATCGTCGGCATCGCGCGCGGCGACATGCGCCGCCTCTTCATGGAGGGCGTCGAGGACCACGTGCACTTTAGCCGGCACGTCAAGGGGTACGAGCTCGTCGAGGGCGGCGTGCGCGCCGTCTTCGGCGACGGGTCCAAGTCCGAGGTCGGCTCGCTCCTCGTCGGCGGCGAGGGCATCAAGTCGGCTGTCGCCAAGCAGGTCTCGGGCGGCCGGCTCAGAGTGTACGACACGGGCGCCCGGGGCATCCACGGGGCGGCGCCGACGGCGGCCTTTCGCGGGCTCGGCGAGGGCGTGTTCCGCATCACGGAGCCCCAGAGCGGCGTGTCCATCATCACCAACGTGCGGTCCGGCGACATGGACCGGCCCGACGTCGAGTTCGGCTGGACCATGGGCGGGCCGCCGGGGACGATCAAGGCGCCCAACGACGACTACGCCATCGTCGGCAAGCAGGCGGCGGACCTGGCCAAGAGCCTGGCCGGCGGCTGGGACGCGCGCTTCCGGCCCCTGTTCGACGAGATGAACGAGGCCGAGGCCGCCTTCTGGAAGATCACGTGCTCGACGCCGAGCGGCGTGCCCGAGTGGCCCAACGAGCCGCGCGTCACCGTCATCGGCGACGCCGCGCACTCCATGACGCCCGCCGGCGGCATCGGCGCCAACACGGCCGTGCAGGACTCGGCGCTCCTGGGCCGGCTCCTGCGCGAGGCGGGCGGCTGGGCCGAGGGCGTGACGGCGGCTTACGAGAAGGAGATGCGCGTCTACGGCAGTGCTGCAGTCGCAAAGAGTTATGGTCTTGCCAAGACGGGGTTCAAGATACACATTGATGAAGAGACGAGCGCTACTGTATAAATAGAGTTACAAAGGACAGATGACGTCCTGGTAGAATAGAAGTTGGACTGATTTCACTTCGCATGGCCTGGAAATCTTGACATATAATGTGTAATCTCTACTACTGTCTTGCTTAAGACTTCTGACTGATTTTGAGAGCGTTCTTTGACAACTGCATGAATTAATCATCACATTGCATTTCGCGAGCGGTATATTACACAGATATTATACATCTCCATCAAGTGCAAAAGCGTCCAAGGTATGTGAGAAGGTAACGGAGCCGCAGAGACTATTTACTTGGCCGACCGTCATCATCGACCAATCACCTACCAAAAGTTCCTCTGCCGAGAACCAAATATTGGTCACACAATATGCAGTAATCGCCTAACAAAGTCACGAATATTACATGATTGCATCGCTATAATGTGACGTAACATGTGGAGGCAGCTCCCAAAATGGCCAGACACAGAAGAATCGTACCTGATTCAGCGAGGCGCCCAATTAGAGACATGGTAAGCATAATATGATGCATACAAGGGCTTTTCTGTCCGTTGGCCATCGGATTCGAAGAATTCGCTGTGCTAGCAAAGCGGGTATTGCGGCACAGCGGCGTCAGGCACGGCGAGAATAATACAAGGCGCGCTGGCAGGATTCGATGACAGCCTTGCAGGACTACCAAGTGTCAGATCGATCGGCGGGGATTCGAGATCCTCCGGGTTTGCCAGAGCCAAGACTTCTTCTTTTGCCAACATCATCATAGCTCTTACGTTTTGCCCTTGGCACTGCCATTTGCAGTGGATCATGACCCGGCACCAGATCACTGAGCCACATCCGTCTGCCTAGGCGCAGTCGCTAGAGATCAGATCATCTTGTTCTGTAAGAACGGTGATCCTTCGTGGTAAGCGCACATAAGTCAACTTTGCTGAAGAAAATCTTTTGCTTCCATTGTTGCCAATCACTCTCAAAGGAAGGAAAACGAGACTCTGGAGTATTATCGACGACACCAATTTTCATCCCAATCCGGCTACCTGCTTGTACTCTCAGACCCGGACCCGTTGCGCCGTATATCATCCGAACCTTATAAGAGTAAGCTGCAATTTAGTTCGAAGATATTCCGACTCTTGTTGGCTGTCTATTAACACCCTTCAGTGAGCAACACAATCGGGGGCTGTACGCTGCCAAGCACCACGCTGGCAGCCTGCCCAGGATTCAGCGTCTCTTCGAGCAACCAGCTTCCCACCACGACCGTCACAAATGATGGCCCATTCTTCACATCAGGTGTTGAGCCTACTAGAAGCGCCTTTCCAACACTCTCAATCGTCACCACAACCTCGGATATCGGCGCTGTGACGGAAACGACTTCGAGCGCAGCTAGCTCGGATGCGTCTCCAGCAGCGACGACGTCTGGCACGACGAGTGCGGCAAATACGCTTAGCAACAAAGGGCGAGTCGTGGGTTTGGGATTCGCCATTTCTGCTGTCGCCGGTATAGTGTTGTCCATTTGAGCTGTTACACTATCCGCCCTGGTGACTAGATGGAAACGTTGGAGTCTTGTAGTATATTTGACGTGGTGCGGTATGTAAGGACATTATCTGCAGGTACATTAGAACAATAGACTTTGAGATACCCGAAGCAAGCTCAGCTGTCTGATTCCAGTCAACATGTATCTTCAAATTCTCTTCCACAACGATTTTGCGATTGGACACACATAATGGCCGGCACAACGTGACATAAGCACACCATCACCTACGATTCATTCCACCAGCTGTGCCTCCGTTGGCTCAGAACAGAGCCAGGGGTAAGCAGAAAATGAAAGATAGTGTGCTCGTCGGATAGAAGATCTGGAGGTCTGAAATCTCGAGGAGATAGATCGTCATGGCATTGCATGTAGCCACAGACAGCCAGGTCCCGACCAGCATGCAAGCATAAGTAGCTCGCTTGTTGTCCCTTGTCAAACGATACATCAGTCTGCCCATAGGCGACTTGTAATGTATAGGTCGGCGACATTCCACGTTAACCATGCGAGGTAGCAACAAGAGACACGCCAAAGCGATAAGCCTGCTGAGCTTTGCTTCTCCTTGGAGAAAGAAGGGGTGGTCCGGGTACGCAATAAACATGCGAAACGGGGCCAGTCTGGGAAAGCCGAAAATCCAGAGTAGGAGGGTCTCGACATGTGCGATCAGAATGGCGACCGCGTCTAGAACATACATGCTGGTGGATACAGTGGACCGAACGAGACACCAGGCATTCTGTGCAAGAGCCATCCTATTCGGAGGTGCGGGAGGATTTCCGCCGGGCTCTGTAAGAGTTTTCCGGTGTGTAGTGGTGAGAGTATCTTGTAGGACGTCTGGATGCCAGTAGTAGGTTGGTGTATGCGTTTGGTACAAGTAGGAGTGGGCGGTGGACCTGACTGCCTCGTGCGGTGAGACAGAGTATCGTATCCGGGCTCCTAGACGACAAAATAGCTGGGAGGTGGAAGAGATCGTGCTGCGTTGAATAGGATTGGTTCGTAGGTAACTTTCTTGCTGTTGTGGCAATGCAGGGTTTTTGTTTGTGGGCAGAGGCTGCGAATGGCGGTGGCACTAAAACTTATTATTCACTTACTGCAGCCAGGCAGCAAATGGAACCCGCATCCGGGACTCCGTTACCGAGCTGATGGGAGCCGCATAATATTCTGCAAAGGATGTTGTGACATTTGCTTAATGAAGACTAATCCCCCCCCCCCTCCCTGCCTGAGCTCAACTCATACACTGACACCAAGTTTACAAGATATCGCCCTTCAAAGCTTGGCGATCTCTCCTCCCAAGATTTCCTCAGCGATCGCTCTCCCCGCCGCCCTACCAGAGAAGATGCAACCACCCAGGAACGTGCCCTCCAGCGAGCTATAGCCGTGGACGCCACCGCCTCCGAAGCCTGCAGCTTCGCCGGCGGCGAACAGCCCAGGGAACGGCTCGCCCGACTCCTTCATGACGTTGCTCTTCAGGTTCGTCTCGAGCCCGCCCAGGGACTTGCGGGTCAGGATGTTCATGCGCACCGCGATCAGGGGGCCGTGCTTCGGGTCGAGGATGCGATGGGGAGGCGCGACGCGGCCGCGCGCGTCGGGCCAGTAGTTGCGGGCGTTGTGGATGAGCATGGCCTGGGCGTCCTTGGAGTAGGCGTTGTCCATCTGGCCGTCGCGCGCGTCGACGACGTCCTTGATGCGATCGTAGTCGAGCACGGCGCCGCCCGTCTTGGCCGCCAGCGCGTTCATGCCGTCGACCAAGTCCCTCAGGTTGTCCCGGACGACAAAGTCCTCGCCGTGCTTTTGGAAGTTCTGCACCGGGACGGTGCCCTTGCTGCCGAAGATGCGCCCCGTGATGAACTGCCAGATGCTCTTGTTGGTGATGTCTGGGTTCTGCTCTGACCCCGACAGGGCAAACTCGCGGGCGATGATTGTCTGGTCGAGGATGAACCATGTGTAGTCGTAACCCGTCTTGCCAATGTACTGAAGCGTGCCGAGGGTGTCGGTGCCGGGGAAGAGGAACGGGGGCAGCCTCTTGCCAGTCGCGTCCAGCCACAGGGACGACGGCGCCGGCAGCACGCGAATACCATGGAGCGGCCATATCGGGTCCCAGTTGCTAAGGCCTTCGGTGTAGTGCCACATGCGGTCTCGATTGATGACATGGCCTCCTGCCTTTTCCGTGATGCCAATCATGCGGCCGTCAACGTGGGCCGGCACGCCAATGACAAACTTCTTTGGCGGCGCGCCCAATCGCTCCACGGGCCACGCCGCCTTCACGGCCTCGATGTTGCCGCCAATGCCGCCGGATGAGATGACCACGGCGGAACCCTCGAAATGAAAGTCGCCGATTTCAGCGCGCGACGTCTTGACGCCCCTGTCCGAGTCGTCCGCTTCCAAGACTCTGCCTCTGACGCCGACTGCCCGCCCGGTTCCGTCGACAATCAATTCGTCGACTCTGTGTCGGTACTTGAACTCGACGATGCCCTTCTTGGCGGCCTCAAGCACGGGCTCGCGGAATACTCTGACAACTTCTGGGCCGGTACCCCAGGTTAGGTGAAAGCGAGGCACGCTGTTTCCATGGCCATCCGCCAGACCGTTACTATAGAGAGTTTAGTAAGTCATACTTGTCATAAAAACAAAGCATTGGTGACAAAGTGTGTCATACCCCCTCTCCGCCCACCCGACATTGAGGAGAAAGCCCATGCCCCGGCCCTTGACATAGTCCTCCATCTCGTCGGTCGCAAAGTTGACAAAGGCCTCGGCCCACTTGCGGGGCCAGTAGTCGTCCTTCTCCCGGTCGAACCGCGCCGTGCCGAACCAGTCGCGCATCGCCAGCTCCCTCGAGTCCTTGATGCCCATGCGCCTCTGGTGGCTCGAGTCCACCATGAAGATGCCGCCGAGAGACCAAAAGGCCTGGCCGCCCAGGTTCTTTTCGTTTTCCTGGTCCACGATGAGAGTCGGCACGTTGCGCTGCGACAGCTCAAACGCCGCGACTAGACCCGCTAGCCCGCCGCCCACAATGATGACCGGCTTCTGCTGCTGCATTTCTTCTTGTGTATTGCTCGACGTCATTTGGGATGCTTCTCTGAGGATTGATCTAGGTAGAGGCGAGAGGGTTCCGAATCGAATCGACCCCAGGTCACCCAACATTCAATGGCGCCACCACATCTCCTGATTTACCCCAAGGTTACCTGGTACCGCGGCAAGGATCAAGTTCACATGCTTACAGTAGGTATGTTTTAGCGGCCCGGGAAGAGCATCATACTGCTTATTGCATTTCAGCAACCCATCAGGGTTCACTGCAAAACTTATCACACAATATGATCAAAGTCGAACACGCGGAAAAGATGCATTTAGTTATTTATTATTGCTCTTCAACGAGGAACCCTTATCAAGAAATAAGAACCAAGTTATTGGAGGCCCGGTCCACCTTATCCACGGGGCAGCGTCCCTGTCCTCAGGAACGAAAAGGCTGTCCAGTGTATTTCGTACTTGAGGTTGCCAATGTAGATGCGTCGACCCTCCGAAAAAGGATCACTATGTCATGTCCATGACCTGTTGGGACGCAGATCATGTGATCCCATAGAAGGGTAACGGCGGATCTAGGGTCGCCAGCATCCGATGCAGGCCGCAGGCATCGAAGAGTCGCTCGGAATACGGCTGTAGATAGCTAGCATCGCCACGCTGTAGCTAGAGTTCTGCTCTTCGCGCGACTACTATATACCCAGCTACCCCCATACCGCAGTGCCCTCAGCCGTGACACACTACCGGCAGACAGCAGAGTCTGGCCCTGAGGGACCATGGTGCCAGTGGTGCCGCTGTTCAGAAAGGGACCAGACGAGGCGCTTGATGGCGGCCTCAGCCTCCTGAGGGTCGCTGTATGTCTCGCAAGGAGACTCCTTCTATTTCCCCAAGTTCGTTCTGGTTCCACGCTTCCCTTCACATAACCCTTGTTTGGTCATCTGAGGAACCCAACCTAGCCACCTCGACATGCGGTGAGCGTGAGTGTCGACAGCGAAGCACGGTCGTTGAAGGCAGAACAGAAGGACGCATGCTGCAGTCTTGACCCCAACCTGAGGATATTGAAGAAAGTGATTCATCACTTCGTAGGTGTCTAGGTCGTACAAGTACCAGCCTCAGGCGTGTTGGCGTCAGAATTCTGAGCGCCATGAGTCCGTGTATTCTCCGGCTGAGCCACATAGAAGTACCCAATATTCTTGTGTATATGCAGTGCTGTTTTGATTGTCTACTGCACCATGGGCGGGTACCTGAGTACTCCGTGTTGGCGTTAGAAGTCTGAGCGCCATGAGTGTGCGTATTCTCCGGCTGAGCCATATAGAATAAGTACCCAATGTTCTTGTGTATATGCAGTGCTGTCTTGACCGTCTACTGCACCATGGGCGGGTACCTGAGTACTCCGTGTTGATTAAAATAGCCACTCTGATTCTGTATGAATGCGCATCGGCTTCTTGATGTTGCTTGTATCGTTCCTTGCCATCGTGGAGGGTCGGCTGGTGCCGACAACTGCTCCGGGTAGGCGCCCCACGTCGCTAGGGGTAAGAATGTAGGCAGTGGCTCTTGATGGGGCTCCGGGTAGGCGCGTTGCGTCGCATGCGGACTGGGTCGAGGCAGGCGCCTTTTGTCTTGGGCGGGAACCTTGAGGTGCGGTCCAGGTAGCCGCGCAACGTCGTGTGCAGAGTCAAGGTCGGCGCCTTGTCATAGGCAGAATAAATACTAGGCGGGAACTCTGAAGTGCGCTCCGGGTAGGCACGTCACGTTGCCATGAAAGCGAACAGGCAGGAACTCTTTGACAAGACTACAGGTAGGCACGCAGCGTCGTGTGTGAAGTAAGTCGAGGCAAGCGCCTTGTCATGGGCAGAACCAATTTTAGGCGGGCGCGCTCCGGGTAGGCGCGTCACGTCGCCAGACAAGCGACTTCTGGCGGGAGTCCTCGACTTGATGCTGCATTTTTTAATAAACGATGGAGTTCTCCCATCAGGCTGATGAAATCTGCTTTCAGTCTCTGAGCGCCGAGCAGTCTCGGAAAAAGTACTTACTCGAATGAAAGTGCGCAGGTGAGAACTGGCGACCTAGGAAGCTATCCCCCCAGAGCGGGGCCCTCCGTTCACCTCAACATGTTGGTCGACGGCGAATGTCTCTCGCTGATGGCTTCGACGCCGAAAGAATGTCTGAACAAGTCTTGCACATGTCAGTGAAGCCTTGGTAGATTGTGGGATGCATGGGGCTTACCTGCCGTCGGATGTCTTCGATGAAGCTCTCGTTGCATTGTGAACCTTTCATCGGGTATCTTCAAGCTTCCGTCGGATGCTTTGGATGGATCTTGTGATAGACGTGTGCCTGATAGTTCAAGAAGCCGGAAATGATGGCCGCTCGTCTGATTTGGTGTCATCTTTGATGGAAATGGACACTGCATCGGCGAGGGACGGTGAATGTGAATGGTCTGTGATTCGGAGGGGTTCAAGGCTGCAGGAAAGGCGTTGTTGCAGGTCTAAAAAATAATTTCGACCCCCACCAGATTTGATGGTAATAGATAAGATAAATTGTCTCCCAGAACTGATTGTGCGCAGCTGCATTTGTTTCACCTTGGGAACAAAGGGGTTGTTGTTGTTGTCTACCTATTACCAGGGTGGGCGCGCCGACCGAGCTGAGGCAGAAAGCCTGCGGGAGAAGAAGGCCCTCACGAAAAAATCCGGCGGCGCCCAACCAGGTCCTAAAACTGCCCCCCAACACGGGAACTGCAAACGGGGACAAAAGCCCAGAAATGAACCACAACATAAAAGATCTGCCAAATCTGAGCATCCCATAGAGTCTCTGCTTCTCCGGCTTCGTGTTATACTTCCTACTTTTAGGTAGGTACCTACATAGGTAAGGTTAGCTACCAGACCTACCTACGCAGGTGTCCGATTTACAATGTATGCTACCTGTGGCTCCCACCTGTGGCCCCCGCCTGTGACCTAGCGCATTAACAGGGCATCTACCGTGCTGTAGACAGCTGAGCACATTGCAGTTGAGCCTTTTTGGACAGCAAACTTGCCCACTAAACCTGCAAATACTTTAGCTACCTGCCATGATCACCTTTTACCTGTCCAAATAGAGTCTTTCGAAAAAGTTTGAGACGGAAGGGCTGGTTCACCTAGGAGTTGATACAGTGCAATCCAATCCGACCTGTATTCATTTCAAGATACGCCTCCTTCCAAGCTCAAATGAGCTGCCATGATGCCCGTTGTCGAGTGTTCCTCCATCCCGCCAATTGAGATTGGCTCCTTTGATGCATTCCACCCACAAAACAGCGAGTTCATCGGCAGTTCTAGCGGCGTCTTTTTCGTAAATACCGTCTTCCACACTTTCCGGAAACATCGGAGAATCGAAGCCCATGGGGCCAGTGAACAGATTGAGCCGGCCGGGACTCCTTCGGTGCACGAGTACGTTGGCACGGCAGAGTCTGAAGATGCCGCAGCCACATGCACTCCAAGCGAGCATCCAATAACACCCGGCGAGTTGGTCGCTGGACAGCCACGTCCAAGTGTCTATGGCGTTGACATACCGGGCCTCGGCGAGCCTCCCAGTCCGGACATGGCGAGGGATCTCATGGTGCTCTACTTTCAACATTGGCATCCCTTTTACCCTTTTCTTCATGGGCCAACATTTTTCGATAATCTGAGCTCCATTTACGACAACGCCAACAGAACCTTGCTCCCAGAGAACCATGTCAAAAGCCGGCAGACCAGATTATGTCGAGCAGTCACCTATCAATGCATCTTTAATGTCGCAGCATCGTCCCAGCCTGGCAAACTACCACCAGGCTCACGAATCCGATCACCGCTGGCTCTGATGGACATAATTGGGTCACTGTCCGCTGGTCATGATGTTGCATCCCTTCAGGCCCTGATCGCTGTCGAACTCTATCTCATCTCCATCATGTCATTGAGACCAGCGTCCACAGTTCATGGACTGCTGATACGTCTCGTCTACCACACAGGCCTTCATCGCTGCCCTTTTCGCTACATTCAGTTGCCACGAGAGGCTTGCGAAATGCGAAAACGTATCCTCTGGTCGGTTTATACCCTAGACAGGTATCTTTCGCAGTCCCTTGGCCACCCTCTTGGCCTCCAGGACTCGGATCTTGATGTGTGTATCCCTGGCGCGGAGGAACTACACAAGCCCGTGACTGTGACACTTGGCTCCGGTAACTCTGCACATTCCTCAGTCGAGGATACTCGAAACCACTTGCCACGCAGTCGCTCCACGCCGAGGAACATGGAGAACGGTCAGACTGTCCCCCAAACACCACAGCAGCTGAGGAACATGAGCAGTGTTGGCTCGACTGAAAGTGATGGCAATCGTGCTTCTTCCGCCCAAGGAGCCGTCTTCCGCGTCCAAGAACATTTTGTTACATACTCTCAGCTTGTAGCCGAAGCTCTCGAACTCTTCCACAAATCGCTACACACACGCTCTGCCACTATGGAGAAAATAACAGACTTGACTTGCAGGATTCATTCTTGGTGGAATGGGCTTCCAGCTGAATTTCAAGGTGATGATATCCTTGATCATTCCAATCAGTCAAACGAGTCTTTTATTGCGTTTTTCACTATTTCATATCACCACCTGTTAATTCTCATAAATCGACCGTTCCTTTCACTCAAGCAAGACACGATGGACTTTCGGTCAAGCCTGCAACGAGCTATTGGGGCCAGTCGTGGAGTGGTCTCCAAGCTGAGGCTCATTGCCCGAGACCCCTTTCTTACAACCTGTCCCGCCATACTCTCTGCCGCCTGGATGGCGGGACTGGTTCTTGCTTTTGCCACCGTTCTCGACTTGTACCCGCTGGCAAAGGCAGACGTGTAAGCACCTCCTATTCAAGCCCATAATGGACGTAACTTGCTGACATGGGACTTTCACCCGAAGCGAGATCAATAGGTGTCTTGACGCATTACAGTCGATGAGTCCGCGCTGGGCCAGTGCTAAACATTGCCGTCATGCTTTGAAAGCCCTTTTGGGTCGTCTTCATACACAACCTACCCCCGAGATCCCAATTGAAACAGCTGCAGATATTGATGCACGCCCAAACATGAATGCAGATGGGCCAGCTGTTACGGGTCCCGACACATCTCGCTCAACAAAGAGAAAGAGAGTCGAGGAGACTTCCGCTTCTGTCACAAACATTCAAGGGCCTTTCGCAAATCCGGAGCAACCTCTCGCAGAAGATGTTTCTACCTGGCCGAGTTGGACGCCCGTCCTTCAATATAATGGTCCCGACTTTGGATTCGACGCATTGCACCTTGGTTTTCCGCAAAGTGGCGGCCAGCCCTTCGGAGATTTTGATCTCGACAATACAGGGTTGTTTACCGATATGGGAGTAAGTTTCGTCCTAGTATGCTGCGTGGCGGCCCCTGGGCCTGATGGAGAGCACTGAGAGAGAATGGTTTCTTCGCCATGACGTTTCCCCCTGCTGACTTCTTTGCCTTTAGTGGAACGGCTTCAACTATGACTTGGGTGGCATTTGAAATTCACGCTACCATGCTACCATGCTACCAGAGATATTGCTGTCGAAAATCTTGCGAGACATTACTGATCTGTCCTTGATTTTGATTGCTGGTCAAAGGTTGGCCGTTCCTCAACCCTGCCCGAGCTTGTTGGGAATTTCCAGGCTCGGCCAACTCTGGATCAACCGGCGCCAAAGATTCTGGTCTGTCGGGCTTGGGCAATTGCCGGATTTGCCGTCTTCCTGCCGACAACATGTCACTTTGACCACCTACAGCGCTCCTCAAGCCACCTCTTCCACGGGTTTCATCGGCCCCGTTGAGTTCTTCGGATGCGCCTCCAGCGTGTATATTATCCAAGTCATCAGAATGTCTGTCGCATGAGTTGCGAACAGCACTTGACCACCGCCGAATACTATCAGCATTATCCAAGACATATTCATCCCAGTGAGCCATCAAGGCGGACTTGTCCTCGGAAGATCGAACAAGGGAGACATCTTTGGCGGTCGATGTTGTATTCAGCTCTTCATCGGTATGACTTGGGCTTTCCCGGTTATGGAAAGCTGCCTGAAGCACTGTTGGCTCAATCACGGACAAGATTCGCAACAGAGCGTTTTCGGTCACCTCTAGCCTGTGCTCCAGAGCTTCTGTGTATCCCTTGATCGGCCCACTCGAAATCCGGTCAGTTTGAGTCCAGTGGTTGAAACGATAAAAACAGTTCATACCGCTTTTGTGCAACCGGCCATACGCATGAGCGTCCGAGTCTCTGGCATCTCGAACATATTGGCCTGGGACACTATTAGCAGAGCCCGGGTTATGACTCCTCGGAGATCAGTACTTTTCTTCATCACACTACTCAACAGTTCTGGTCAACCATGTATCATCGTTACTCAAGAATAGAGGCGGCTCACCTTTTGCTTTCTATGGCGACAGCCATTACATGCCGCTCGACTCCGAACCGGTGGCATGATGCTGGCCCGGCCGGTGGGGTGCCGCTGGCCCTGCAAACTGTTATTTGCGCCCCGACGACACTCAAGCCATTAACGGAAGCCGGGCTTGGAACAATATCCAACACCAGAAAGATCACGTGAAGCAGGTACGATACTGTACACAAAGTATCACCGCATATGGTGCCTCTAATGTGACTGCCAATTTGTGTATGTTCAAGGGCGCGCCTTTAGTTTTACCGCGTGCCTCGGACGTCATAATCAACACTAGATGAATCTAATTGGAGCGCCTAAACTATTTACCGATGAGGGTCCCTCCCGAGGTCCGTCCCACCCGGCGATGATCATGTCCGGGTATCATCCAAAGGGCGTAGCGCTGTCGCTTACTCACAGTTCGCTCTGCCGCGACTGATTTATATCCATTGCCTGTGGTACCATTTCGTTAACGTGCGAACGACACCGTTACTTCGACTGAACTTGATAGATATCAGAAATTCAACATGTTTGACGGCTTCGAATCATTCAAACTTACCACTCAAACCACCCCGCATGTGGACATTTACGGCCTGAGGAGCGGGGATTCTTCCTCGGACAAGCCGGCTCTGCTTCTTTTGCACGGCTTTCCACAGACGCATCACATCTGGCACAAAGTCGCGCCAAAATTGTCTGAAAAGTACACGCTCGTCATACCCGATATCCGAGGATATGGCGAATCCTCAAAACCGGAAGGCGTGGAGCAGTACGCCAAGAGCCTCATGGCCCGAGACTGCGTCTCCGTCATGGATCAACTAGGATTCAAGTCCAAGTTCTACGTCTGCGCACACGACCGGGGCGCCCGCGTCGCGCACAAGCTGCTGGTCGACTTCCCCGACCGCGTGCACAAGGCCATTCTGCTGGACATATGCCCCACCCTGGCCATGTACGAGGCGACCAACTTCGACTTTGCCAAGGCTTACTTCCACTGGTTCATGTTGATCCAGAAAGCCCCCATGCCCGAGACCATGATCCTGTCGGACCCCAGGCAGATTGCCGAGATGTTCATGGGAGGCCGGCAGCCGGACGGGCTCAAGATCTTTGAGACCGAGGCGTTCGATGCGTACGTCAAGGGCCTCGCGGATCCGACGGGTGTGCACGCCATGTGCAACGACTATCGTGCCGCCGCGACGGTGGACCTCGACGAGTCGCGCAAGGATCTGGCCGAGGGCAGACTGATACAGACGCCGCTGAGGGTGCTCTGGGGCAAGTCTGGCGTCATTGAAAAGTGCTTCAACGCCGTCAAGGAATGGAAGAAGGTCACGGCGAAGGATGTGCCTGTGGACGGCTATGCGGTGGAGTCTGGGCATTATGTCCCAGAGCATGCGCCAGCGGGTTTATTGCAGAGCATTGAGGAGTTTTTCCCGTAGGATTACTACAGTAATTTCGTGAGGAAAGTTCAGTAAATACACAAGCTTGGCAATTACCAAAGTCGCTTCATATTACTCGTTACACGAGTGTCACCCATTGTGTTTCCATCTTCTTCGCCTCGACCAGTTTCATCACTTCGCCAGACATGACCTCTGGTATGACACAATCTACAACGAGTCTGTACTCCCCATCGGCTTCTGTTTTGCGTAATATCCAAGGTTTATCAGAGCCTAGTGGAATAACAATCATGTCCCCAGGACATGCCGATTGAGTTTCCTCTGTGTCGCCCTTGAGCTCTCTTGTTCGCTTGTCATACTCAGCAACGCCAACAAAGCCACTCGTCGTCGTGAATAGGGTGTTTTTTTGACAAAACCCTGGGATGCTTCGCGAAATCAAACCACCAGTAGTCACAGTATCAAACCAATCGGGGAGCTGATTCGATTGCGCGGATCCTTCGACGTCATTATCAAAAACAAAGAAATGGATTGTACGTGTGATCGAGGTGGAATATCTGCCGAAAAAGTCGAAGAGAAGACGTTTGATATCGTGCTTATGAAAGAAGTAGAAGCGCGGGTCTGTTGGCAAAGGTTTCGTCTGTAGAGATGCCTCGAGCACATCGACAGCAGATCGTATCCATTTTCGACCGCTGTTGATCCTTTCAGACTTGGATTGATGGTAACTGGCCCAATGCCCTGGAATTGTTATCGTACTTGCGATAACACTGTCAAAGACGATTACTTCAACACCGAGCTTGGGCGACGAAGCGTGGAAGCATACTGATGGCCTAGTGTCCGCACCGGCTTGATGGTGTATTTTGTCATCCGTGATCTTGCGACACTCAATTTCCATCAAGCTTCCAGCCTCAGAAACCATTGCGATTTCTCGACAGTCGCCGAAATCCAGCACCCATGAGGGAAGGCCAGGCTGGGATTGTGAACTATTGTAAGAAAAGGCCCCAACAAGAAAGTTTAGGCTTTGCTGTCTCTCGATAAGCATTGCCGTCGTTTCGGCGTAGACAAGATCAGTCCTGCAATTGTAATCAACGTGGACTCTTTTTCTGTCTTCCGGTTTCATCAAACCCAGGAGACCGTATATGTTGTCCTTGGCATCAGTCGCGAATGATCGTCGTCCTAGGTCGAGTAGCTGAAGCATATCAAGACTGTGCTTGGCCTTCCACCAGTCCCTGCGGAGCCTATCCAGTTGTCGAATTCTGTTGACCATTTCCTTCAATTCGAAATGTCCTAACGCCATAAATGGAAGACATTCTGACGTAGCATGTACAAACTCTTCCCAGCGTAGCAGTTGCGATCCGATGCAAACAGACAGGTATCTTGCGACCATCATTTCTTGGACGATCCAAACGCGGGACCACCAAGCGCGCCCTCCAGTAGTCTCATCGAGTAGCTGATTGACGTCAAATGTTGTGAAGTGGTGTCCAATGCGGTCCTCAGGACTGCCATAATCATCACTGTCATATTCTCCTTTGTAGCGAGGTTTCCATTCGCCCAGCCAGGCATTGACACAATGGGCACCTTCGTAAATCAACTGCATTCTCGGCACTTGGTCGTTCTTTTCCGCATGCCGTGACTGATCGATGCATATTGCGTCCACCCAAAGCCATTCATCTTCGTAATACAATTGGAGTGCCCAAAGCGCAGACATCAGATCGCGAGAGATCCTCTTTATGCCTCGCAAAGATCCTCGGAACCTGATCGATTCGCTCTCGTCTCCACATCGCCAGCAATATGACAATGCCACATAGCGTGGAGATTTTGTGAGCGAGAACATCTGGACTTCGCATTCCATGGTTTGACCGCGCTTCGATCCTCTATCCAGTATCTTGAAGAGTCTGAAGTCGTCGCCGCCAGTCGCATTGCGAACGGCAAGGTCGTGCGTGTAAGACATATTGGTTGAGATTTGAAGAACAGGACGATATACGTGCCGACTCTGAGCAGAGATCTGTCTTTCTCAGGTACTTATCCTAGAAAGCTGTCACGAACGAGCTATGTAGCCGGGCGCATCACATGACGTCACAAAAGAGGCAGCCATACACTGCCACAATATGCTGCAGTGATAATTAGGAAGCTGAGACAGGCGACCTGTGTGACATGACCAATAATCTGAGTAACGCAGAAGTAGAATATCGCTGCGGAGTATCCAAAGCGCAAGTGCCAAGGGACAAGTGCCAAGGGTTTACTGGAACGATTAAACATAGTTCAATGCAGTTCAGGATGTATAGTAATATTTAAACATGAATATGTCCTGCACGCAAATCTCAGCCGCAAAGAAGCCAAACTAGCAGCAAACAAACTGATGCAGTAAATACGTGCTCAAGAGGTGGGCATGGTACCATCGGACCGGTAAAGGATTACACAACTGCCCAACCACGACTAGCCACAATACACTGCTCTCAACACCGAATCGATTCGTGTGGTCTCGGGATGGTATTTCCTGATTATAACGGCAGCCAAATTTAATGTCAATAATTAGCTTGCAGATTACTGAGGTCATACACACCGGACAATGCCATCGGCTATAGGTTTAGACGTTGCACAGAGCATAATGCGATTCGGGTGACAATTCCGAGGCGGGGTTGCGAAGTGCTTCGGTTGATCTTTGAACCGCTCCAACGACGTATGAGACGATGCGCGAAGCAACGACATCTGGATGACTGATATATAATCAATTGACGATAGCAACGAAAAGAGTTGTATGAACAATTCAAAGTCTTCACATCCACACATATCAACAAAATGACATCCAAGACTCTGAAAATCGCCGTGGTCCCCGGCGACGGCATCGGCGTTGAGGTCATGCCCTACGGCGTGCAGTGCCTCAAGGCCGCGGCCAAGGTGTTTGGGCTCTCGCTCGAGTTCGAGGAGTTCGACTTTGCGAGCTGCGACTACTACGAGAAGCACGGCGACATGCTGCCGCCGGACTGGAAGGAGACGCTCAGCAAGTTCGACGCCATCTACTTTGGCGCCGTCGGCATGCCCAGCAAGGTGCCGGACCACGTCTCGCTGTGGGGCAGCCTGCTCAAGTTCCGCCGCGAGTTCGACCAGTACATCAACCTGCGGCCGTGCCGGCTCATGCCCGGCGTGCCGAGCCCGCTGGCGGGGCGCAGGCCCGGCGACATCGACTTCTGGGTCGTGCGCGAGAACACCGAGGGCGAGTACAGCAGCATCGGCGGGACCATGTTCGAGGGCACGGAGCGCGAGACGGTCATCCAGGAGACGGTCATGACGCGCATCGGCGTCGACCGGGTGCTGCGGTACGCGTTCGACCTGGCGCAGAGCCGGCCGCGCCGGAAGCTCACCTCGGCCACCAAGAGCAACGGCATCAGCATCACCATGCCGTACTGGGACGCGCGGGTGGCCGAGATGGCCAAGTCGTACGGCGACGTGGCCGTCGAGAAGTACCACATTGATATCCTCACGGCGCACTTTGTCCAGCGGCCCCAGATCTTCGACGTCGTCGTCGGCAGCAACCTGTTCGGCGACATCATGTCGGACCTGGGCCCGGCCTGCACGGGGACCATCGGCATCGCCCCGTCCGGCAACCTGAACCCCGAGGGCAAGTTCCCGAGCCTTTTCGAGCCCGTGCACGGCAGCGCGCCGGACATTTATGGAAAGGGCATCGCGAACCCCGTGGGCATGATCTGGGCCGGACAGATGATGCTGGAGCACTTTGGCTTCAAGGAGGCCGCGGCGGCCGTGCTCAAGTCCATCGAGAACGTGCTGGCCAGGTCGGAGGAGGGCGTCGTGACGGCGGACATGGGCGGCAAGGGAACTACCAAGACGTTGGGCGAGGCTGTCGAGGCGGAGATTTTGAACTTTAACAAGAACTAGCAATCATACAACGCAGGAGTTCCATAAAGTGATAGATGAGGAATGAAAGGAAGACAATTTCAACAGTATTGTAACATGTATCATTCGTATACTGTATAGGATGTCTCGCTGATTCGCCGTCTGATTGAGTTGCTTGCATCATTCAGCTGTTTTTAAGATCTTTGAAACCCCAGAATATCATGTTGAGCACCCATTTATTCATGGAGCTTTGTCTCCATTGACCCGGTAGCACAAAAGAAGCCAAGACGAGTCTACAAATCGGATACTGACCGCTGCTTATAGTCAAGCTAATACAGTCCCCGGATCGTCGCGTGCCAAGATGTGTCACGACGGGCCGGGGGTCTGTTCTTTATGGTCATAAGTCCACAGATTGATGACACTGACGTGCGGTGCCAAGTACGAACCTCATATGGTCGTAGCACTTAACTCCGGTATTTCCTGTTTGGGCTGTTGTTCTATGTAGGTAATAGTCCTGGAACATCTTGGCAAGGAATCAAGCTTTATCGGATGATGGTGTAGATGGTGGTGTACGAGTTAATGTAGCATTAAGACCGTGACAATTGATATCATATACTTTGTAGATTTGTAGGGGTCTGACATCTTGGATCTGCCAGTAGCCAGGACATTGATATCGAAGAAAAGTATGACAGAGTATGTGAGTACTATGGCCTTTTGTTTTGAGAAAAGGCTGTTTTTAAGGCAGGCAGTCTTATTAGCCAATCATGACACATCTCTCGTGATGAGAAAATATGTACCATCTGCTGAATAATCGAATCCGCTCCTTTGTTGTTTTCCTCCTTTCTGGTCCAGAAGCCTCACCTCATACAATCTATAAACGAAATTATAGCATGGCCTGACTTCAATGAGTTCAGTAAAAGTCATTTACGTTGGCGCCATATGATACTCTATAAACAAATGAGTCGGGAATGTCCTTGAGCGCGATTGAAAATGATTGAATAAGCTTATTGAGTACGGATCACGGCTCGTCTTCTAAATGTCTGGATATCCCCGTTTCAAGAATAAAATTGGGGGTCGACGGGCGGAGCACGATACGAGAAAGACGCATCGAGGCTCGTTTTTGAATTCTTAGCGCTGCGACGTTGCTAGCGTGGCCCATGCTTCATGTTCAATATACTCGATACTGGAGCGATCCGGTCATTTCCAACCAACTGACCAACGACTCCTGAACATGCGATACTGATCATGAAGACGAGAAGAAAGAATATCAACCAAAAGACATTCTGGAATAGAGATGCCAAGACTTTCCACCATTCAACACCCGACTTTGTGCAAGTCAATGAAACACTGCAGTGTGATTTGCCGAATGCACTTCTTCGGCTGCGTGAAACGACGCTGGGGGAACCATTCCGCAGTGTTGGCGCTGCCGGCCACGGCCAATCTATTCGAGGCGACAGTCGAGGAGGCTACAGGGGAGGGGCCCCCGACTCCCGGGTACGCACAACCCCCAGAAAGAAGGCTAGAGAGAAGCTTTTGTTGGTGTCTTCTTGTTTGCTGTAATTTATCCGCCAACGAGAATGCATCCCTGGCTGTTGGATGAGGTCGATTTCTGTCTTGTATTCGCACTGCTTGCGTGGCAGGCAGATAGGCAAGTCTTGCAGCATTGGGGGAGACTCGTGGGATGGCCTGGCACTTCCCCGCAAAATGCGACCCCCCATCGCCTGGAGAGTCCAGCATGACCACTATAGGACCCTGTATAACCCCTGGCGGCCCAATGGAGCGCTGCCACTTTCAACCACTATAGACGAATGCGGCACCTCTGCCAAGCAATCTCCGTGTGCTACAAACCATCATACCCCTGGCAGAGCTTCTTCACGACCTCTGTCATCTCCACCAATGACCTGCCGTCCGACGGAGCCGCATGGTCACTGATCATTTGGGCTTGGCAGGGACCCGGCCATGCCGGCGTTGCGTGGAAGATGTCTGTCTGGATTCGAGGAATTCCAGTTCTCATAAAAGGTTGCAATGCCTCTGTTCTTCTGGTCTTGGCATCCTCTGTCATCCAGTAGTACATTGGTCAGGTGCCTGCCAAGCCTTTTCGACGTTGCCTTCTTCTTATATATTCCTTTCTTTATAATTACCTAAACATACATCATGAAGTCCTTTGTCGCCAGCCTCGGCCTCGTCGGCCTGGCCTTTGCCGCCAGCCGCACCTCTGCCCCCTCGGGCTGTGTGACCGTTGCCAGCAGCGGCGCCGACTACACCACCATCCAGGCCGCCGTGGACTCCTTCTCGACGACCTCGACCGCGGCCCAGTGCATCTTCATCGAGGCCGGCACCTACAGCGAGCAGGTCCTCGTCAGCGCCCGGTCCGCGCAGATGACCATCTACGGCTACACGGCCGACACGTCGAGCTACGCCGACAACAAGGTGACCATCACGTCGAGCCTCAGCCAGGCCTCGGGCCTGAGCAACGACGAGACGGCCACCCTGCGCGTCAAGGCCGCCAACTTCAAGCTGTACAACGTCAACGTCAACAACGGCTACGGCTCCGGCAGCCAGGCCGTCGCCCTGAGCGCCTACGCCGCCAGCGGCTACTACGGCGTCCAGATCACCGGCTTCCAGGACACCGTCCTCGCCCAGACCGGCGAGCAGCTCTACGCCAACAGTCTCATCCAGGGCGCCACCGACTTCATCTTTGGCCAGAACGCACCCGCCTGGTTCGAGAACGTCGATCTCCGCGTCTTGACTGCCTCCCTCGGCTACGTTACTGGTAAGTCTGCTGAAAATTATTTACCTCCGTAACGAGATACACGAATACTAATCTACCCCACAGCCAACGGACGCGCATCCTCTGACGGCACGTCCATCTACGTCTTCAACAACTGCGACATTGCCGCCGCGTCCGGCAACACGGTCACGGCCGGCGCCTACTACCTGGGCCGGCCCTGGGGCGCCTACGCCCGCGTCACCTTCCAGGACACCTCCATGAGCAGCGTCATCAACTCGGCCGGCTGGTCCATCTGGAGCACCAGCGACGAGCGCACCTCGGACGTCGAGTTCGACGAGTACGACAACTCGGGCGCCGGCTCCGAGGGCACCCGCGCCTCATTCGCCACCAAGCTCAGCTCCGCCGTGTCCATCTCCTCCGTCCTGGGCAGCGGCTACGCCAGCGCCGGATACTACGATGCCTCGTACATGTAGATCAGTTTACCTGGGGAAAGGGCTTTGGGCCCGGATCGTGATCTATTTTCTTGTATATATTTGAAAGGCTGCTTATGTAAATAAATTGGAACAGCCGTGTTTTATTCCAAATTCATATCAATTTTGGAGGACAATGATCTCCGTCATTAGTGACTATACATGACATAGATTTGATTTGACATCCATACTCGACTCAAGCATCATCCCTGGCAAAATTGATTCAACAAATTATCAGCGACTCTGTCTTCATTCCCCTCAAATCATAGAAAGTCGGGACACCCCAAACATCATGCGTTGGCAGACATCCTACTCTTTCCCACAAGCCATTCGACCATGGCTTTAGAACCAAGTGAAACGTGTTTTCCCATGAAATTTCGGACAACTCGTAAAAAGTGCTATTGAGGCGTACATTTTTCCAAACTGGTCGCGGCACAATCGACAGCCACGTCCCAACGTCGGGGATGGACAAGTCCTCGCAGAGCTCATGGTGACAGTCGGCGGCCATTGGTGTTTCCGGAGACTCGAGATTCTTATCTTGGATCTGTTTGTCGTCGCCGAAGTGCAGACTCGTAGTCTTTTTCCACTGCCACGGATCGTTCTTGGTGCAATCGACCGTGACTTCCGCAACATCTGCCACCAGAGCCCGCAGGTTCAGGTAGGGATAGGATTCGGCTATCACCGAAGAGTCCGACTCATTCCACAAATCGGCAATGGTCTGGGAGCTCTCACCCCGGAAACCGGCATCGGGGATGAAAATTTCCGTGCAAGAATCCATTGCCGAGAGCGCGAATTCGTTCTTCGAGTAGGTCTCATAAGTTTTCCCCGAGGCTACACTTTATATTTACTGTCTGTACTGCTGCAGGCCTGGATGACACGAGGCTGCCTGTTGCAGTCTGCAAGGAGTTTGGATGTAGGGATGTAAATAGTATAAAAGATCCGATAGCGTCACTGTTGTTCTCCACTCTCTTTCCCCTCGGAGTGTTGTCGGTTTCTCCTTCGCCGGAAGGTGCTAGCGAAGCTTGTTTATTTTCAGGGGAATCTGGCATTTGGACTCGAAGTGCTCTGGGGTTTGCTTTTCCCTGGGAAAACGAGAGGAATTGGTTTCTTGTTCGAATGAGTATAAGTTTTTTGTCCGGAAAGGTTTAGTTTTTTTGCTTTTTTTTGTGTTTTATTTTTCCGAGGAAAAGGTTGTCTGGTGTCGTATATACTGTTGGCTTGCAGACGGCGATAGTTATCTCGGGGAGAGACGTCAAAATTTCTGAAAAAGACGTAGGAAAAACAAAGACACAGACACAGACACGGAATTGATGGCGATCGGTACGAATAGCCTCGCCGAAGGACACCAGAAAACACAAGTGGAAGCGATTCCAAGAAAAAGGTGGTGTGATTGTAAAGATGCTACCCTGAGAGTCTAAGCTGCAGAGCTCCTTTTTCTACCCCCCACTAGCTGCTATTCGCACCTTCCCAGAGGTCAACATCTTGAAACAGATTTTGGTTTGCTTCAGGCTCACCCATGACCAAGTCGGCATCGAGTCGCGTCTTGTAGCGATAGGGATAGTAGAACCTCGCGGCCGTTCCACCATGTGTCGCCAATGGTCATCATAGTATGGCACCCAAGAGAGGCCTCGCATAAAGGCGGACGAGATGGCGGCGGCTACTTTGGTTTGATCCTTCGTGTCATCCGGGATCTGGCATCCCTTTGCCTATTACAAAGGGGATGCCCCAAAATGACTTGAGCTCAGAGCGGGCAGCAACACCACGAAATGTATTCAGCCCGTCGGAATCGTAGGTCAGCTGTCTCTGCAATAGGTATCTATATGTTGCTCGAGTACCAATAGTGGAGGGTCGGACCATTTTTCGTCTTGGCCTCGGAACCGGCGAGCCCACCGTCTTCCTAGTTCGTCAGCGCCGCAGACGTTGCTCAACGTCAGTTCCTTGCCTGGGTATACGTTCAAATTCGGCATTCTTGGCAACGTCTCACATCGAGATCTTGCCTTACAGACAAGGAAAACCTGTTTCTTAGCGAAGATCAAGCATCGCGTAGATATAACAGTCTCCTGGTATGTCCATGCCCGCGTTGACCATTTGCTTCCTTTGATGACATCAGAAGCATTCGGCAATGTGTGCAAAAACGTGTACTTTCCAATACGAGCTTTTGGTTGGGCGTCACGAAGGATATGGGGCCTGGTGCCAGCGCCTGGCAGCATCGACGATGGTCACGACAGCACTCCCATATATCTGGTCCATTCTCGAGATCGTATATGTCTTTTCGTGTTCGTTGGCCTGGTCAATGCAGAACCTGTCCACCCAGAGGTATCGGTACCCCAAGGTTATGTATACTGCAATCGTATCCCAGACCACTCGACCGGTGGTTTGACGTGACAGTCGTGACTGTTGCTGTGTAACGGTTTTGGGAGAACCCTATACATAGCTCAGAGCAGTATAAGGGGCACCTGGAGGCTTTTCCAAGATCATCTCCGAGTCGCAATCTGTGACCCTCAGATTGAGTGCTTCTTGCTTGGGTGATGTGCACTTAGAGCGCGAGTAGCTTGCATAGACGACACCGGGTTCGTGGCTTGATACCATAAAACCAATGGCTCCGCGTGCCGAAGATATTCGTTGCGCAGGTCTTGGTTTGTAGACATGCGACTACTGCTGGCAAATCGCGCTTACAGCGCCAGCAGAGCACGATCGGTTCGATGACTGGCTGCAATATGATCTCTGATAAGCTGCTGCTGTCGGCAATAGCATTCATCTTACCGACGATATTTGGATACGTATCTGGCTGTACAGGTCTTAGCCATTATACCTTGGAGTACGGTAGCGAGGAAACCTGCTTTCTTCACAGTGTCGTATAATAGAGATGAGAAGACGACGTCAAGGCCTCCCTGTAAGATGGGGAATAGCAGTGGAATGGGGGCGGTCAATGAGGGATAAGCTGACAATTTGCCGACCTGGTCGCTTTTCTGCGTCGACCCATAGAGCTCCGCCTTGAGCCTCGAGTGCTGTCACGTTAGTTGAAGTTGCATACCTTTGCTAATATTCACCACCATTACACAGCAGCAGTGTGATTTTGCTGGTGTTCTCTGCGTTCCTCCAAAGTCGTTGCTGACTTTACGATATTCATTTGATGAATCTTCTGGGAGGAATAGGTCTCGCCGTTCGCTTCCGGCTCGTTTCCCTCGTCAAACTTTGTGCACCTGGTCTGATTCGGTCCTGATTATACTTGAAAGTTGACGGTATGATCCTGAAACTCTTCCGGGAAGGAACAAGTCGAGGAAGAATTCATGGTCCATGACGTGGTTCCACCTCAAACAATAGATGGATTCCTGATGTAAGGTCATCTAAAAAGAGCAAGCCGCAGACTAAGGGATGATGAAATGCAAGATCTATTAGGTGTATTATAAACTCAGAGAATCTCAATTCTCGCCGTAATGCGTTTCATTCCGTATCAGCGCCCACCCACACCGCACCAGCCAAAACATGGCAAACAGGGGCGTCGTCAAGAGCCCGACCGACGCGCCGAGCACGCCCTTGAACATCATGGGCACCCAGCCCTCGAGGGAGGGGTGCACGGTGCCGACGTACGTCCAGTCGCCGCCGTCGCGCGTGCCGACGAGCGTCATGAAGCCGATGGTGGGGCCGACGAAGAGGGCAAACGTGACGACGGCGACCAGAAAGGCGCGCAGGACCTGCGAGAACAGGAACGTCATCCAGTGCGCCAGGCAGCCGCCCTCGTATTTGGCGTCGGACCGGTCCAGGAACATGAACCACCGGACCAGGCGGTTGCCGGGCTCGCCGAAGCTGCCGATGGCCTGGACCCGGGAGTGCTTCAGGTCTTGGTTGACGAGGGCGAGCTCCGCCAGCCAGGTGATGATGCACTGCAGGATGATGGTCACGGTGGCATCGCCGACCAGCGTGTTTGGAAATTGGAACAGGTTGATGGCTTGTTTTGTTGTGCCGTACATTCCTGTGTTGGTGTTAGTTAGCCGGTGGGGCCCTAGACAACCAGACCCGGGGACGCAATTTGCGTAGGGTTCCAGGGTATCTCGACATACCGACGGCAATGGCGAAGTTGATGACGCCGGATATGATGGCTGCGATGAAGCCATGAGGGACGAGCAGGTAGAATATCTGGTGTCCAGTGATCTTCTCGCTGGGATTTAAAAAGCCCTCCCGCACGCCCTCGGTTATTGGTGTGGACGCTTCAGGATCTGGAGTCTCCTGCCGCCGGGCAGTGAAGAATGGATTCGCCGTCCAGGCCATTTGTGACTGCTTATAGTTGCTGGCTGATGCGCGAGGAAAGTCAACAGAGGAATAAGAATCTCGGGCGCATAACGGTTCGAGGACCAAAGGTAAATAAGTATATTGATTACAGTTTTTGGTTGTAATAGGTAACGAGTTAAGACCGAGAGCGGTGCGGTGACGATGGATATATTATGGAATGATCTGCCTCCAGGGTCCCCCCTAGGTGCCGGACTGGCGTGATTTAATTAGTGAGATGCCCCATTCCCCAGTGATCTTTCTCGGCGTTGAAATCTGGGTAAGGTATTTTTTTTTCGTTAGGTAGCAGGCTGCAGAGGCCCAGCGAAGATGCCTGGTGAAGCCTTCCGATCAGTCCCGTGGTGCCAACAACAGAAGGGATTGGTAAGCCCGGTTCGGATGGCCGGACGCACGTGAGAAAAGTCTTGTTACTCAGGTGTTCTCCCATCCCGTCAGCTACCGACATCCTTGTGACTGACTCATCGCGCCCAACCAGAAGCCCATCACTCGTGCGCGGTCAACAATAAATACCATGGTTCACGGTCCATGGAAAAGGGAGAAGACGACTATGCCTTGATCAGAATAGGATTAGAAAAAGTCCAAGAGGGAAGAAAAAGTGCCCAACAGCGGGCGGGGCGAACATTGGATCGCCAGGGCAATATGCAGGGACCTGTCAAATTGCCGTCTTGGGGGAGATTTGGGGGGGTCCAATGCAGCCCCAACGGCGGTGGGGTCGTCCGCGTGTACCTAAAGGTGTGGTGTAGGTACGATGGCATATTTCATAAGTTTGCGCCATCTGTCTTGTTGCTTTTTAGTGCGCGTGCGACCAGGTTGAAAACGCGGCACTGTACAGCCTATTTTAAGGTCGTCAAAATAATAGTTGCGCTTTTGTTTATAAAATCGAAAAAATCAAATCAAGCTCGGTATACTATAAGATCGAAGTTGTGCTGAATATACCTTGGTCTAAAATATTTTTATAATTTTTGGCAATCGAGATTTGGAAGCAATACGCATTCTGTCTGCTCCAGGTTAGGGTTACCGGGAGTGCGCCGGTCGTGATCGTACTGTAAAAGTACCCGGGGGCATGGCGCAAACTTATGAAATATGCCCTCGTAAGGGGCAGGCCGAAAGGAAAGGTTAAGGGACAGTCTTTTGCCCATCCATCCCTGCCAATATCATAACAAGATCAAACCTACTTTGGTATTCTTCAACATTCACTTTCCTTTATTTTCATATCATCACCTCCCGCCTTCATTCTTCACCGCATAACGCCTTTTCGTCCTCCCCGTTGACCATGAAGATCGATTCCAATAATGTGCTTCTAGCGCCGATGTTAGCGCGTCCGTTGGGCTTTAGGGCCGTTGGTTAGCACTCGCAAGGTTCTCAATATGTAACCATGAACGGCGCGTCAGAGTACTACCAGAATCCGCGATTCACTCAATATTCGACACGAAAAGAATCACAAATGTTCGAGACAGAGTTGGATGCGAAGATGTGACTTGCTATAGATACAGAAAAGTCCTACTCGTGCCACGCCCCCACTTTGTAATACCTCGCAAGCTCAGCAACAAACCAGGTTATAACCTTTTAGGTTGGTGAGCCCGCAAGCCTTTACACCACAGCGGCGTGGTTGCACGATTGCCTCCGCCCTCCAACATCTTGAAGGCATGGTCTTCATCCCCTCCATGCATCCGGCGTCATGCGCAGCCTGAGATCCGCCATGTAACTTATCGTGCAAAACGTGGCACGAAACTTATATACTCCATCTGGATATCCTCCCTGGTAAATCAACAATGATTCAAGGACTTCCATATGCCCCTCTATACTCGCGCGCACCACTTCGAACTCCTTTTCGGTCAGAGCCACGAACTTTCGGTTGGATGCGGTCTTGATGTCCACCAGGCCCTTTTCGCCGTCCTTTGTAAGCTCGCGGCTTTCGATCCCCTCCGCCATCTCGCTCGGCAGCGGCATGTCGTCGCCCCGGCGCGGCTTGCCCGTCGACTGGGCATAGACGAAGACGTTGAGTTCCAGGTGCTCGAAGAGCGCATCCTTGTATATGGCACAAAAGGCTGCGGCTTCGGTCATTCTTCCCCAGGTGAAACTGACATACTTGATGGCCTGCTCGTCGAGGAATTGCAGCAGTGGATAGGAGTCGTCTTATGCCGGTCTGGGTGGTGTCAGAAAGTGGATCGTCGTGCGCGACGGGTCCACTGCAACGAAAAGCGGGGCGCTATACTTATTATCGTTTAGTTTTGACTTTATAGACAGTGTATTTAAAGTAAAAACAGCGCCTTCGGAATAAAAACGTGCTATAATATACCTTATTTAAGGAAGGCGGCGTATATATATTGTTTTATTTATATTTATAAATTTAGTTTTATTTATTTAAATCGTAAATAATTTAAGCCCCGGTATAATATATTAGTTATATATTATCGAATATTTTATAATTTAAGCTTATTAATAATTATAATATAAAAAGTACGATTAATATACTAATAATATACCGTACGTTTTATAAAGCCGGTTATATTATAATTTTTTTAGTTATAAATTATTATATTATTTATAAAATATATATTTTTTATTATAATACCGTAAAAGCTTTAAAATATTTAAAATATCTTTAATTATAAATTACGACGAGCCTCGGAGTTTTTATTGGCTTAAAAAATTATTAAAATCGTCGGAAGCTATATAAAAATTTTCGAAAGCCTGAATTATGCCTTTTAAAGTCGCCGCGATTTTGTCGATTTAGTATCGTAATACGGATTTTTGCTTTTTAATGGCAGCGATACGAAATTTAATATAAAACTGCAAAATTTCGAGGTTTTTAAATTAATTTTATTTAAAGAATTTTCCGGGTAATAAATTTTTAATAAAAATAACAAATTCGACGGTTTTTTTAATAACTTTGTTTTTGTTTTTTTTAATTTAGCTTTTTTAATCGGCGCGCGCGCCGTAAATAAGCGGTAAAGGCGGGAATAACGGCTAAATTAAATTAAAAAGCCCGGACGTATAAAATCGGCGATAAGCCGGCGAGCTTAATATATTTATATTATTATTCGGAATTTCGGAGCGACGCGGGTGCTGCGTTTACCTACCGTTAATATTTAATTTTTTATAAATACGGAAGTTATACCTAAATACTTTTTTTCGGGGTTACGGCGACGGTATTAATTTTTTTGTTTTTAAACGGTATAAGGCGGTTTACGTTATTATTTTATTTAATAAATTCGAAAATTTTCGTTATTATATTAGCTTTTATATTACGGGTTATATTACCGGGGCCGATTAATTATTTTAAATATTAGGCTATAATAAATTAATTAAAATCCGCTAAAATATTAACGATCGGGAAAACCCTAAATAAAACGTTTAAATCGAATAATATTTTTTTAGGCTACGTATAATAATAAATTCCGTTTTTAATAAATATTTACCGTTATTAATATTAATAAGTTATCCCCGGGCTTCGATAACGTTTTAGAGCGTAAAAACCGTTTCCGACTATTAATTAATTAAAAAGCGATTCTTTAAAGGCTAAAATATTGCGTTAATAATTATTATAAAAAAAGCTATAATTAAAATATAATTTTGCGCGTAAGGAAAATAACGGATTAAAATTAAACGGGCGGTTTAAAAAATAAAAAAAAACGAAATAATAAATAAATAAAAAAGGCAAACGAAAAAATAAAATAAAAAAAAAATAAAAAAAAATAAAAAATAAACGCGAGACCCGGATTAAAAAGCTATAATAAAGGTTTAAAAAATAATTAAATTTAATTTTTTATACCCTGCGCTTTTTTAAACGCTTAAAAATTTTTATAACGATTTTTTATAATATTTTTAAAATATTTCGACCCGGATTTTACCGTTATATAATAAAAAATATTTTAACCTTTTTGCCTAAAAATTATTATTTAATTATAACGCTAAATTATTTTTTTTAATTAGCCGTTAAAATATTATTTTAATATTATAGCTTTACGATTTTAGGCTTAATTAACCTAAAATCGTAATAACTAAATATTATATTAAAAAAAACTCGCTTAAAAGCTTATTATATTAAATAATTTATTATATAAGCTTATTATATAAGCTTTTTATATAAATTTATTATATAAATTTATTATATACGCTTGTTATTTAAATATTTATTATATTAAAAATTTACTAAGCGCCGGTATCGGTAATAAACGGAAATAAACGGCCGACGGCAAATCGTATTTAGTTTTAAATTATACGCCACAGGCGAAAATAGCTTTTTAGGTAAAATTATTTAATATAAGCCACTCCGACCGTTTATTAATTATTAATATAATAACCCGAGAACCAAATTTAAAAACGTCGGTATTAAACCGACGGATAAATTTAAAAACTTTATTTTCGTAAATAATATCGCGAAATAGTTTTTTTAGGCGGCCGCCTTTATAACGCCGCGGCTAGATTTATTAATAAAAAAGCAAAAATTTTTATTTAAAAAGCTATATTACCGGCGCCCGTTCGCACCGTAATTCCGCGTCGCCCGAGATATCGGGCGCGCGCGCCGTTAATAACGCGCGGAGCCGGACGTCGGGCAGCTTAATTTATAAGGTTTTATAATCGCAGCTTTATTATTTTATTAAAACTTTACGTTAAAAAAACGTTTTTAATATTACCGCCGCCGGGCGGTTAATTAATTTAAAACGAGAAAAAAAGGTAAGGTTTTACGCGAGGCTTATAAAAAAATCGCGAAAAAGGCAAAGCGAAAAAAAATTAAAAAAAAAACTAAATATTTATATATTTGGTAATTTTTGTAAAATTAAAATTAAATAAGCCACGGCGGGTAACGGGGATTAGCTATTTTTTTTACCCGCCGTGGCTTACGATATTAAATTTGGCTAATTTTATATCCGACGCTTTATTTTTATAAAATATAAATTTAAATATATTATACGAGTCGTTACGCCCGCGTTATATAATATTAATAAAATTATCGTTTTTAGCTTATAAATCGTCCGAGCTTAAACAAAATAATAATAATTAACGTATCGCGACCGCCGGTAAAAAAATTTAAAACCGGCTTAATTCGCACGTAATAAAAAAAAACCAAACGGTGGTAAACGGTAATAAACGGAAACGTTTAAAATATTATAATATTTTTTTTGGCCGTTACGACTCCCGGCGCCGGCTAATCGTATTTTTTTTAAATTTTACGATAAAAACCGTAAATAACTCGGCGTTCGATAAGCTCGAAAATCCTAAATAAATTTTTAATATTTTTTAAAAAAATATCGCCGAGCTCGAATCCGTTATTAAAAACTCCGGCGTCGTTATAAAAAAAAAGCCAAAAAATTTTATAAAACAAAACTAACCGCCCGTATTTTTATATAATAAACAAAAATTTCGGCCGTAAATTAAATTAGCTTTTTAGGCAAAATAATTATTTTTTATAAAAATAATTATTAATTTATATTAAATTTTACCGAAAATAACGATATCCCGAAGTTTAAATACCCCGAAATTAAAAAATATAAAATCGATATAATATAACGTATCGTCGAGTAAATCCGGGCTTTGAAACTCGAAAAAAGCGATAATAAAAAGCCCCGCGGCGCGACGCCGGATTTTTTCGCCGGATAACCGGTTATAAAAATAATTATAACCCCCGATTTAGCCCCGCGAAACGGCCGGCGCGGCCGGCGCGGTAACGATTTCGACGGTTTTAGCCGCGGTTAAATACTAAAAACGCTCGATTTTTATTTATTAACCGTAACCGAGCTCCGGCCCGGCCGCGCGGCTTTTTTTTATTCGGGTACGATAAAAATTATAGGCCCGATCCCCGTTATACGTATCGCGGAGCTAAAAACCTAGCTCGATAAATAAAAAAATAATATCGACGCGGGCGAATAACGCGTAATAACGGAGGCCGAGCGCCTTAATAATATTAAAAAATTATTTAAAAGTATTTTCGCGTATAACTCGGTCGAGTTATAAAATAAAACCGAGTTTTATTAAAATATAATTTTAAAATAACGGAAGATAAATCGGTTATTTTCGAGGCGGTCCGCGATTTTATTTAATAAAATATTATATTAATTATCGGCGGTAATAGTTTTGCCGGGGAGCTAAATAATTTATTTTAATAATTTATATTATATATTTTTATACGATTAAAATTACCCGTAAGCGACGGGCCGTTGCCGTAGGTTTATACGTCGTTTTTTTATAATATAAACCGTTTATTTACGCGGGTATTATAAAAATTTAGGTATAATTCCGATTTTCAATAAAAATATATATTTTATTATTTATTTATTACGGTATAATTATACGCTAGCGTGCGGGCAAAACCCCGGATTAAAAATTAAATTAATATTTTTTATTACCGGAAAATATAGCTAATTATAACCCGTTTACGCGGTACCGCTAACGACGGGGCACGGTTCGCCGGTTCGTTTATCGCTTAATTACTCGGTATAAATAATATTTTTAATTTTAATTTCGACGTATTCGGCTTTTATTATTAAATTATATATTTTATTTTTTTTATTTTATTTTTTAAGCCCGTATTTAAATTTTATTAAATAATAACTACCCGATAAACGTCTCGGCTATATCGGACCCTGCCAAATATTAATTTGTTATATAAAACCCACCGTTATTTACGGTAAAAATCTCGTTTAATATTAATTATAAAAATATAAAATATATATTTATATTATTAAAAATACCCGATACCGTCGCGTCGATTATAAAGCTAGCCGAGTACCGATCCGTTTTAAATATAATATTTTATAATTTCGATTTCCGCCGGTACCAAGCCATTTTTTAAATTTTAATTAATATTTATAAAACGTCGTTTTCGATTCGCTATTATTTTTTTAGTTTTCCCTAAAATAATAATATCGAGGTATATATTAAAAATTATTTAGATATAAATAACCCGAATTAATTTTGCTTTTTCCGTATTTAACCGTTTATTTAAAAAAGTTAAAAAAAACCGTCGAGCGCTTCGAATTCGCGGTCGAGGCGATTTAAGGCTAAAACCCGACCCCGCGAGGCTAAAAACGCAAATATACAAAAAAATAAAAATAATTATACGGGCCCGCGCCCGTAAAAATATTTAATTTTTTTATTAAAAAGGCCGAATAAAAATTCGGAATATCGCTTAGCCCGATTAAACGCTCCGCGCTCCGGAGTAATATCGAAGGCTAAAGCGCTAAAAAAAAATTTGTTATCGTTTATCGGCCGTAATTTTAAATATATTCCGTTTAGGCTGGGACCGCCCGCCTTTAATATTGGTTTTTTTAAAATAACTCCGATAAATAGCTTTTTATCGGGCTACGATATATCCGCGATCGATAACGTTATAAATATTTTTATAACCCGCGAGGTTTAACGGATTAAAAACGTTAAAAAACGCTATAAAAATTAAACTTTTAAATTCGAGGAATAATAAAATATAAAAACCGGGCAAAATAGCTAAAGGTTACGGATTATTTAAAAAAAAAAGCAAAAGCGCTAGTTCCGGTATAAAAAATAATATTATTATAAATATAAACGAATATTACAAATATAAAATTAATATAATTTAATAATAATAAATATTTTATTTTTGTTTTTTTATTACCGACGCTTATTAACCGCGCCCGGTTATAAAATAATATATTAAGCTAATAAACGGCGCTTAGCCTACGATTATATTAAAATAATAAGGTAATATACGACGCGGTAATAATAATATATTATATTAATAATAATCGACGCCGGATTAATATTTATTTTTAATTTTTTCGTTTTTTAAACTGCGCCTTTTTTTAAATAATATCGAAAAATTTATCGGCGTTATTAAAATATTATTTATTATCGCGTTAGGTCGCGATTTTTATTCGGTTTTTAGCTCCCCCGAGCCAAGTTAACCCCCCCGAAAAAAAATAAAAACTAAAAAAAGCCTAAATTTAAAATTAAAGCTAAGCGTAAGCCCGTTAAAAATATATCGTTACGTTTTTTCCGAAAATTATAAGTTAATCGAAACTAAAATAAATTACCGTATAAAAAGCCGTTTAAGGCGTTTATAAAAGCGTAAAAAAGGCGTATTTTACGTTATAAAATAAGCCGACGTCGCCGGACCTCGTCGTTTTTTTCGATTTTCCGGCGGTCCGGGAGCTGCGGTATTACCCCAAAAATAAGCGTAAAGCCGATTTCGGTTTATCGATTATTACCTAGGCTAAAAACCGTAATTTTAAGGCCGTTTTATTTTAAGCGTCGGCCCCCGCTTTTAAAAAAAATATACGCGTTATTTTTAGCGTAAAAATTTATAAAACGTTTACGTCGGTAATAAAAATTACGCCGGCTATATATATAACGGCTAAAAATATAAATATCGCCGTAAATCCGCCGTTTTTGCTTTATAATATTTTTTTAATTATCGATTAGTGCTTTTTTTTAAAAAAAAAAAAACTTTTTATCCCGGGCCCCGAAATATAAATTTTAGGAAAAAAATCCTTTTTAGGCTAAAAAACCTTTATATCCGTCCGTTTTATAAATACGGAGCGGCGCGTAAAAATTTAGGCTATAACGGCCGTAAAACGGGACGGCGTTTTACAAAGCGCGGTGCGAAACCTCCGGTTTTTATATAAAATAAAAACTCCCGGTCCCGAGCCCGAGGGCGACGACGACGATAGCGATAACGAAAATAATAATATCGGCGTAAAGCTTAATATTTTAAAAAATTTTATAATATTAGCGTATAACGCGGACGACGACGACGATATAAACGATAAAAATAATAATATCGATTAAGCGTTTGGCTTATTAAATTAATATATAATTTATAAATACGTTATTTTGTTAATTTTATAATTTATATACGCGTTATTTTTATAAATTATTTTTATAAACTTTTTTTTATTCCGGCTTAAATAAAAATAATAATATCGAATCCAAAATATTTAAGGCATTTTTGTAATATATTATTTAAATTTTTACGGGCTAAATTATTACGGCGCTAATATAAAAACCCGTGATTATTAAAGGTAATAAAATATTTTAAAGTTATTTTTATTATTATCGAAAAATTTAAGCTTGCTTAATATTATAAATAATATTTTAGCGTTATCCGTTATATAATTTGCTTTTATTATAAATATTAAAAACCTGCCTTAATATAAATATTAAAAATATAATATTCCGATTTAATTTATAAAATTATTATTTTTTAAAAAATTCCCAGTTTTAACTAGCTCCGCCTAGGCAGGGGATATTATAAAGGCTACGACCGAGAACTAGCAAATAAATTCGGGTTTTATAATTAAAAACAACCGCGGCTAAGGCCGCCAAAATCCCGATATAAAACAACCCGGCTTTATTAACGTTGTTATTTATAAATTTAGTAATTTAGCGTTTTTTAAGCAGCCCGGCTTCGCTAACGCTATTATGGATACCGCCTTTAAACTCGGTAATTTAGCGTTTTTTTAATAGCCCGGCTATTAAATTAACGAGTTTTTATTATATTTATCGCGGGTTTAAATATATATCGTAAACGGATTTATTTCGGCCGCCAAAAATTTTAAAAAGTAATTCGCCGTTATAAAATAACGATTTATATCGACCCGTAAAAAATATAATTTTTTTAAAGCCGAATACGAGGCTAAATACTAAAGCTTTAACGTTATTAGCCAAAAATTCCTTAAGCTAAATAAATACCTAAAAAATATAAAAGCCAGCCTCGCTTTTATAATTGTATATTTAAAAAAAACGGATTTAAATTTGGCGAAAATAGATTTTAGTTTAATAATATAACTTTTTAATATAGTCCGCGGCCTGACCGTCTAAATTAATATAAATAAAGTATCCGAAATAATTTGTTTTAGGGGAAACAAATAACAATAATAATAATAATAATAATATAATTAAGTCACAAAATAATTAATTGTCAGAATTAGGTATAAACCATAATATCTGCACAAGGAAGCGTTGGATTCGAAGAAGTATATATAGAATAGCACCGAAGGTTGTGGTTCGAATAAGTGTGTATTATAAGCTTAAGGAAAAAAAAAGGAAATCTAAATATAAAAATATAGCGTTTTTTTATTAATATTTATTTTATAGGTATAGTTACCCTAAACTAAATAAATAGAGTTACCCGGGAACCGGTGGTACGGGAACCGGTAGTACGGGAACCGGTAAAAAAGTGGTTCGGGGATCGAAAAATCCCCGGATCCCCGGTATATATATACACCAAGCTATTATATACGGCTGCAAGGCGGTATAAGGTAGGCCCTATTAACGTTATTGGTAAAATACCCGGGCTGTTGGCAGGATACCCGGGCTATTATCCAAAAATAACCTTCCGTGGTAACTTAACGATATCTTAGCGGATATTATAGCTATAAATATATAATAACCTGCATTCGGTAGCTGATTTTATATATTTAACGATATTATATTAATATTTATATATATTTGCAATATTCCCCCTATTAAACGGTATCCGTTAAATTAAGCAGCTCGATAAACCGTTTAAATTTATCTCAAAGAAAAGGCTTTATTAAACCGTTTACGGGAATATCGTTCGTCGAAATATATTCGATTTTAATATTTTTATTTTTTTATTTTTTGGCGAACGTAAAAATAACGAATTACCGTATACTTCGTTTATTAATAATATTCCGGATTATAAGCTAAATTAATAGCTCCGGTATTATTTCCTTTTATTAAAACAGAATTTAATTTAATTCCGATTTTTTCGAGGAGATTTTTTAGCTAAACTGCCTCCCGGGTAGTGTTACGAACATGCACCCTTGCCAGAAGACAACAGATGCTGGCGCTTAAGAAAGCACAGGACAAGGGACCATACCGGAACAGAAGGAACAGGACCACTGCAGATCACGTGGCAAGGGATCACGTG
>JALYBT010000182.1:0-56476 GCA_023510015.1 Pestalotiopsis sp. LF_19_12 | reverse complement strand
TGGTATGCTTTTGAGGGGGGGAACCCACGAGTTTTTGCTTTTCATTTCATTCTTGTACAGACCCTACAGATTGTAACCATACATCAGCACCGTTCAGGGCTATGTAATACAGGGCATGTCATACGATTGCATCGTGTCTACTGATTGTGACAAGTGATGAATGTTCGTGACACTGACACAGGAGACATGACTTGAAGACGAGCAGGGGGGACCGCCCATGAAACGGACGCCACCAAAGATCAGCGTGGAAGCAACAACAGAACAGGTAAGCAGATTGCACAGAGCAGGGGAGTATCTTTGATCATTTCGCTAATTGACATAATGTATACATGAATATTTATACACGGAGACACGCCGACGATCTCGAGCCTAAGCGCGCTTCGACACTTGGCTGGCAGCCACGACGTTGCGCAGGCTGCCGAAGCTGAGCGTGTCGCTGATCCTGGTGGCGCCAGAGAAGAGCATGACGAGGCGTTCGATACCGCAGCCCCATCCGCCGGTCGGGGGCAGGCCGTGCTCGAGGGCCTGGATGTAGGCCTCGTCGACGACGGCCTCGCCCTCCTCGGGATCGTTGGCGTTGCGCGCCTGGACCTGCAGCTCGAACTTGCGGCGCTGCTCGAACGGGCTGTTCTCCTCCTCGTACATATTGGCGATCTCGCGGCCCTTGATGAAGAGCTCGGCCCGCGCGGACACCAGCTGGCCGGTCGTGGGGCACGTGAAGGACTTGGACAGAGGGGACATGCAAGACGGGTGGTGGGTGATGTACAGGGGGCGGTCTTGCGACTTGGGCTCGAGATACTTGCTGGCGAGATCGTCGAGGAGCTTGTTCAGGGACATGCCCCCATCGACCTCGAGACCAAGCTCCGTGCGCAGGACGTCTTGCAGAGACGAGAGCGCATGCTCGTCGGTCAGGTCAGGCAGCTTGATCTTCAGGGCCTCTTCGAGCGCTGGGATGAACTCGACCTGCTCGAAGCGCGAGAAGTACGCGGGATCGAGCGTCTCGGTAGATATCGACCTTATCTTCTCGAGAGTCTCCCTGGACCACGAAGCGAGACTTTGCACAAGATTCGTTGTGAGGCTGATGAGAGACGGCAAGTCGGCATATGCTTGATAGAACTCGCACATGGTGAACTCGGGATTGTGCGTCGCATCCAGGCCCTCGTTACGGAATGACGGTCCGATCTCAAAGATACGGTCAAATCCCCCCACGACCATACGCTTCAGCCAGAGCTCAGGTGCTATTCGGAGAGCTAGGTCCTTGTGCGAAAAAGCAGTGGCAGACGTCAGAAAAGGCCGGGCAGCGGCACCACCTGCATAGTCGGCAAGGATCGGTGTCTGGACCTCCAAGAATCTTCGCTTGACAAAGTAGTTCCTCAGCCACCAGATGAGCTCCGAGCGGAAGCGCACCGATTTCGAGACTTGCCGGTTGAGTAGA
Source organism: Pestalotiopsis sp. LF_19_12 (assembly GCA_023510015.1). Taxonomy (NCBI): domain Eukaryota; kingdom Fungi; phylum Ascomycota; class Sordariomycetes; order Amphisphaeriales; family Sporocadaceae; genus Pestalotiopsis; species Pestalotiopsis sp. LF_19_12. The sequence goes on along the minus strand of JALYBT010000182.1, from coordinate 55,041 downwards.
AGGCTGAGGTGACGATTTTGAACCATGGTCTCCTCATCGACCAGCTTCGTCGGGACGGGGGCTATACTGGGGCTCAAGAGGTCGGGCAGCTTGTTCGCCTTGAGAGTGAGCTCGCCTTGTGATGTCACAAGAGCTGGACCTTCTACTGAGACAAAGTCACCACGAAGCAAGGTCAAGCGCTTTTCTCTGAACTGCTCCATAGTGATGCCGGTCGCGGCCGAGATGTGGCTAAAGTCGAGCATGACCTGGACCGTGTGGTAGTCACCCTGGATATCGAGAAAGACCAGCTTGCCACTCTGTTTCCTGGAGGCCAGGACTCTGCCCCTGAGCTGGACCTCATGGGCCCCAGACGCCCCAGGAGCAAGGCCTCTATGCCTGGCCCTGAACTCGGGCACGCTCATGGGAGTGGCACTTGTCCGGTTCTGGATGCGAGGCCATTGCAGCGCATTGACGTCTCTCAGTTTCTTGACGCGTTTCTCTGTAGCACGGGCTTGTTCCTCCCGTTGCTTTTTCGCGACCTTTTCCGCCTGCTTGGCCTCCTTGGCGTCGCTGGGCTCTGACGCGTGCGGCTCTTTACTACTGGCGGCGCCATCACTCCTCGCATCAGAGGGCTGGGTAAAGTACTCGCGAACGCATCTTCGGCGCGTGATCGCGTAGAAACGGGCATACACGGCGGCTTTTGCCGGCATGGGCCCAGCCGCGTAGGGACGCAGCATCTGTGAGAGTGACAAGCTGCTCATTGCTACGCTATCTGGAATGTCAGCCGGCGGCTCATATTGATTCATCATGAATAGCTGAACAGTGTCAAGGATAGGTAGATCATCAGATATGCTGGCAAATTGTGATCATGCACCACAAAAGTGGTGTCAGTCGCAACGGTTCTAAGCAGTATCATCACTTGGATCAGGGATCACGAGCGTGTAAAAACATACAAAACTTACAATTATGACCAAATGACACTGAAAAGAACTTCATGCATTGACCAGTATCATGACCGAATGTGCAGAGAGAGTAAAGCAGGAGTCGATCTTCTACCAGTACCTTTTTTTCGCGTGTTGCATGAGCTGACCAGAGCTATGTACAAGGTACGAAGATCAACTGGACTTCTCGGCGTCGGAACCTGGGAAATTTTATTTTCTTGCCCATATCTTTTTTAGCGGGCCGAGCATTTGTCCATGGGGTTATCCGTTATCTGCTAGGTCATCGCTTCACCGCCTGCCTAAAGCTGACGTCAAACCCATGCATGTCGTAAGAAGCTTGGGTTCAAGTCCGACTTTCTTGCTCGACCATTGAATCTGCAGCATTTCAAATCATTTCGCAGTCGCATCCCTCTCGCAGCAACACTCCTTGCCCTTACTACCCAAACACCACATATATCTAACCAGATCAAACCGCCAACATGTCTTTCCTCGGTTTCGGACGTCCCCAGCCCACCTCGGAGGAGAAGATCGGTGCTGTCGAGGCTGAGATGAAGCTTCTGGCCGAGATGCACACCCGGTACGACACGATCTGAGCCCAGCAACAACCTCCCTTCCAGAAGCAGTATTGACTTTTGACCCCTGTAGCCTCACCAGAGTCTGCGCAAAGAAGTGCGTCCCCAACGACTACCGCGAGGGCGAGCTCAACAAGGGCGAGAGCGTCTGCCTCGACCGATGCGCCTCCAAGTTCTTCGACGTGCACATGAAGGTCTCGGAGATGATGCAACAACAAGCGCAGGCAGGAGGCGCCGGCAACTTCAACATTGGCGGATAAGCTCTTGTGGCTTCTTGCCCTGGTTGGAGTTTTGGATTTGAAGGAATGAAAAAGATTTTGTACGATACGCGGAGATTCACCTGTGAGCACTTGCCGTCGGCTTCTGGGATATGTGTACTTCGAAAAGAAGACTTGTACGAATTTGGCTGCCATGTGGATGGCGAGACTCGAGGCTGCATGATGTTGGCAACGACGGCATATTGGACATCTGGCCAGCAGAGAATGGCTGCTTCAATACGATGATGATTCCCCTCATGAAATCCAAGGACGCACCGATCGACATGACTTTTCCCAAGGCATATGGTAGTGATTTATCTGCGGATATTGGACTTGCCTTGCTTTGGCAATACTGTTGCCACGGCAGCTCCTAAGCATCGCGGCCGGGCATGAACATTTGCAAAGTATTAATGGCAGTAATGGCAAGCGCTCCTGACATACTTCTGTGACTGACTTTCTTTTTGTTCAACATTGACTACCTAGACTTTCCAGGGCTTCTATCGTGCGCCGGAGGGAAATCCACAACAGGGCAGGAGTATTGGTTGTGGCTGGGGGCTTGAGCAGAGCGATGAAAAATACGGCTCCAGCCTTCTTGGCTTCGAGTCACTGCGGATCTGCGACAGTGCAACTCCAAATCTGCTTGGCTATACTTCTGGAGATGGCAAGATGTACATACTCGGTAATACGTCGTATGCCTTTCATCAGCCAGCCTATACTTGCCGGATCATGTTTACGAAGAGGGCATAGCGCCTAGCACGGGATTTGAATATAGTCAACCCACTTTGTTTCTTCCATGGTTATATTCGTCACGGAGCAGCGCCTAGGTCTACACGGATCATTTCATTGGATCATGTCTGGCAACAGTCTAACTGCATAAGTCCGCGAATGAGAGTGCCTGGGTCTTGAATGAGTATGCATAAGTTGGCCTCGATGTTGGCTTCCAGTCGGGAGTTGAGTTGGGCATGGACAATACAACCACCATCCGAGTATCACATGTGCCGGGAATTGTCGGCACGATATAGTCTGTTGCAGCCTTGACAAGAGGGTCGCTCGGGTATAGTGCATTGTTCTACCTAGGCATCTGGGGAAACAATGCGGGGAAAAGGAGGATGGTATACCGGCCGAGAGGAATAGAATGGAAGTCTCATTATGGCAGGGCTCACGTGCAATTACAGAATGAAACATGTTGCTCAAAACCGTTGAGATTCAAAAAGAAAAGGTTTTGGGTTGGAAATAGTCTTGGTGGGTGAATATGCATACTGAAGATACCACGTGCAATTTGCAGGTCAGTAAACCCTACAATATGACAAAGTTTTGCCATCTACAGTATGCTAGGTAAGACGTAGTTGAATAATAAGCAGCCGAATAGCCATGACAGCCCGAGGTTTCTAAGCAGAGTGGTAGTAGGTAGTATAACTTAGTGTGGGTCTCGGGAATGTCGCTTGGGAATGTCGCTTGGGAATGTGAGAAGAGGTTTGACTCGGGAACCGAAGGCCGGAGGACAAGCAGAACGAAAGTTGGAACTTCCAAGGCAGGCAAGAAAGCAGATAGAGAGTGTGGAGTGCATAGATGATCCTGGACGCTTGCTCCGGATGCTGGCTCTAGCTTCCTTAACCCCTGGCTTAAGTCCATGACGAAGCCAAACCCTCAACATTTTGGCTTCTGTGGCCAGCCAGTGACGATGTCGGACGAGACACCCCAAGCCAAACGTCAGCGCCGGTCCTCTCCAGTCCCCTCCTCCTCCGCACCGCACCCAGCACAGCACTGAGCAGCGCGCAGCCCACCAAGACACACAGACACCATAGGGCGTCTTCCCCACCAAAGTAGGTAGACAGAGGGACCCCTACCAGCTTTCGCTCAACTGGATAGGTAATGCAAATGCAATCATCAATCAGAACGTTGAACGTGCTCTGCTCTTGGTAACTTTTTTTATCTCGTTCATATTGGAGCTCCACCATACTTTGACTACTGCCCATCAACGACTACTTTTCCCGCCCGTCCCTCGTCTCGTCTTGTTCTGTCTGTTCCTTCGTTCTTCCATTATACTACTGCTATATCCCACCCGCACAGACTTTTGATGCGTCGCTATGAACATTCTTTGAACCTATACGGATACACAAAGCTTGTCGACCATACAATATCCATCTCTCCACCCTGCCGATAACCTAATCGCGCGCTGACATATATCTGCTGCCTGCCTCGTCGCCAACCTTACCTCGTCACCTTTCCCCCAAACTCCGGTCTTTACGGACCCCGACACGACGATTCACCACACCCCGCAGACAAATATCACACACAAAGACAACTCGCGCCCGTAGTTCCATTGTGCACCGACAAACTCGAGAGACGCGACTCTCTTGTTTAACCCGCCTCTGTCGCTCGACACCGGCAAAATCTACATCACCCAACCACAAATCACACATATATACTATGCGCTTGCGCAAGGCAGCACGCGTGATTCTCGTCGGCGCACCCGGCGTGGGCAAGGGCACCCAGTCCGAGCGCTTACTCGACCGCTTCCCCCAGCTGACCGCCATCTCCTCGGGCGACCTGCTGCGCAACAATGTCAAGAACCGGACGCCCCTCGGCATCAAGGTCGAGAGCACCATGAAGACGGGCGGCCTGGTCCCCGACGACATGATCCTCCGGCTGATCACCAACGAGCTGGGCCAGCGCGGCTGGCTGTCGGGCGGCCGCGCCAACGTCATGACCCTCGCCTCCTCGGGCATCAGCGCCACGGGCGCCGCCGAGGCCTACGAGGACCTGGACCCCTTCATCTCGGCCATTGATAGGAATCCCGCCGCCGGCGCCAGCCTGTCGGCCCACGCGTCCGAGGACCCCACGGCCTCGTTCCTGCTCGACGGCTTCCCGCGGACCGCGCCCCAGGCCGAGAAGCTCGACGACATCGTCCCCATCAACTGGGCCGTGTCCATCAAGACCCCGTTCGACGTCATCATGCAGCGGATATCCTCGCGCTGGGTGCACGAGCCCTCGGGCCGCGTCTACAACACGACCTTCCACGCCCCCAAGGTCCACGGCGTCGACGACGTGACCGGCGAGCCCCTGGTCCAGCGCTCCGACGACAACGAGGACATCTACCGCGCCCGCTTCAAGAAGTTCCAAGAGACCAGCGAGCCCCTACTCGAGCACTACGCCAAGAAGGGCGTCCTCTGGGAGGTCGAGGGCATGAGCAGCGACGAGATCAGCCCCAAGCTGTACGCCGAGTTCGAGAGGCGGTTTGCTTGAAGGGACTCTTCTGTTGTACAAATTCTTTTTTTCCTATTCAGCCAACTTGTGTGTGTGTGTATATAACGTCTTGAAGGGTTCAAACACTTTTGGAAAAGGGCAGGCTGACAAGGGTAAAGCCTGGGAAAGACTTGGGGCGCGTGGATGCTTTCCATCGCTCAACGGAGTTTCGGAATCAACCCAGAGGAGGCTCGGAGTAGCCCGTGTATGAAAGAATTACTCGGAATTTATATATCCCCCAGAAGGCCTGGAGCGCACTCGCTCGGCCCATTTTTTGATAGTATCGATATGGCTTACGATCCCTATTTATGCCACTTGCTGATCATCTTCTACCGTCAATTATGCCATTCTGTCTCTTACCCTGAGGCGAGCTGCCAGTTCAAATAGCGAGCTTTCGTTGACTCTTCGTCATGACGGCTGATGCTCAGTAGGCTGTCACAGGCTTTCCCTCCCCATCATCAGCCGTCCTCCGATCGATCTGCAGTCTCTTCTCAAAGTACTCCCCAGCCGTAAACGTCTCATACTCCCTCCCGGGCTCCCGGAACCTCTCCAAGACATCCACAACCCCGTCCTCGTCCGGGCTGTAGAAGAACGGGACCGAGTACCGCTCCTCGCCCGTGACGTTGCGGACGCGGTGGACGGTGCTGCGCCAGCGGCCGCCGGTAAAAAAGTGGAGGAAGTCGCCGACGTTGACGACGAAGGCGCGGCGGTCCGGCGCGGCGGGGACCCAGGCGCCGTTGCCGTTGAGCACCTCGAGGGCCGGGCGCGACGTCTCCTGCTGGCAGACCAAGGTAAAAAAGACAAAGTCCGTGTGCGCGCCGATGCCCACATCGTCGGCGCGCTCTTGTGGCGGGTAGTGCAGCGCCCGGATGTTGGTCAGGGGGAACCGCGTGATGGCGTCGAAGTGGTCCTCGGGGAGGCCCAGGGCCACTGGGTGAGTGGAAGTCAGCTTGGTTCTACCTGAGGGAGTGGTGTGTGCTCATCGAGGGGCTCTATCTGGATGTACGAGTCTGTTGCCAGGAGTTGGCCTCATCAAGTCAACCTCGAGGAGCCTCTCATATTCTGTCCACTCTTCCGAAGAGAGCAGAGTTGATACTAAAATACACCTACGCGAAAAGACCTTCAACAACCGCTCCGACAAAGCCCGCAGCGCCGCGTGATACCGATACACGGCCGGCCTCCAGAAAGCCGCCTCGGGCGCCTCGGGCCACTGGTTCCTCGGACCCTCGGCCCTCTGCCTCTCGACGACATCCGCAGGAGCGCCCTGCTCCGGATCGAGAGCGTCCTCGCCCATGAGGAAGCCCTCCTTCAGATCGCCGCGCGTCGCCGGGTCCAGCCTCGTCGAGAAGACGGGCTCGTAGCCGCGGAACTTATGGTTCCGCCGCGACGCGCACTGCATCTTGACGGGCTCGGGCAGGGCGAAATACCGGCGCATGGCGGCGAACATGTCGTCGACGACAGAGGCATCGACGCCGTGGTCCACCGCGTAGAAGAAGCCCACGTCGCGGAACGCGTCGTCGACCTCGGCGGCCAGCGCCCGCCGCTGGGCCGGGTCGGGCGAGTGCGCGCGCGATATGTCGATGCGCGGGAGCGAGGTGAAGGTCGGCTTGGCGGCTGCGCCCGTCAGGATGGGGCGGCGGCCGGGGATGCCGCCTTCGTGGTAGTATACGTATTGTGTTTCGTCTGGGGTGTCCTGTGGTTCGGACATTGTGGTATAGATCTTGAATATTTGAGATGTCTGATAGAAGTTTTGAAAACAAGTGAATATCGCTTCCATTTCCTCGGGCTCCTCTCCTACAGTTGCCACTCCGACAAGCTCATGTTGGGTTCGTATAGCATGCCGGCAGCCGGGAATAGTCAGCGGGGTTGCTTTATCATGGCCCTCTATAGCCAACCATTGTCTGTGTCTGCGCAGGGATGTGTATTTGGATACATGATTGGTCCGTGTCAACTCTATGCAATTCAAGTCAGAGAAACTCTAGTACAGACAATGTTGGTACTCCAGACTTTGTATTCGCCAAGGAGGATTTGAGTATTTCAGTATCATTTTGACTCCAGGGAATGTGACTTCACGATGATCAAATAAATGACAAGCTGTATATGTTGATGATGCGAGGAAGACATGTCACCAGATCTTTCACAAAGGCTCGGATCCAATATTGGGGATGGAAGAACTCAGTTATGTAGTCAAGCGTAGATGTTGGACAAGAAACTGAAAGACTTTATCGAGAAGACCACCACACAGGTCGTACCTTCCTGTGTTGAGCAAGTTCACGCACCTGACAAAACAGATTAATGACCCTCGCCTTGTGAAAGGAAACTACCACAGACCAGCGCCTTCTACTTCACCAATTGTTTGGGTCAAACTCGCTCCGAGACCTGTTACTCTTCGAGTAAACGACAGATTTTTGCATTTGCATTGCACACTCATTGCTATCAGCCCGTGCTTCTTCCATCACAGCATTAACCAACAATCACAGCTTATTGTACAGAGTACTTCTATTTTCGACATACCTATCTCACAGCGCTCGTGTCCAACAGCAGTCTCAGTATGCGTCATTGGCATCTCCTTCTGGGTACCTTGCAACTTGTCGTCCGCATTCCCTGGATTGGGTGCGCTTTATTTGCCCTCTATCATCTCCAGGCCGATGATAGGGCGTTCACTGAACTCGGCGTGGCCTGGGGAATACTCTGCGTCAATACCGTCGTGTATTGTTGCTTGGGACTGCTAGCCAGGTTTGTCGATCCTCGTTGGAAGAGATACCTCACGATATGTCGGATTCGACAATTTATCCAGGAAGGACTTGTTGACGAAGCACTGTTTCTCGAAATTATGCGTGACTTGGACAGAAGTGTTGGCATTATATTCCGCCAAGTTGACGAACCGATTCCCGACATGTTTCCTGATGGCGACGAAGACGAAGAACGGGTCTACCACGTCATCCTTCAGGTACTCTGCATTCTTTTAATCGTGGCCTACTTGCAATTATCACACATAGCTGCACAACAATCCGCAGTTGCACAGTAGATTCGCGGCGCCGTGAGGCTACATCACAGAGAGAATATGCTTGCTCTGTGTCATCGCTTGGTCGCCAGCGAAGGGGTCCATGCTGACCTTGTCGAGGAGCACTCGAGTGTTGGATACATGTAAGCACCTCATTGTTCTCTTCCCTAGCGACACACGCTCTCAGGTTAACAAATGCATGGCATCAGGTCGTTTCAACCGTCTAATAGCGACTGCGCCGGAATTTCTGTTGCGTCGATTGTCCTTGGGCGCGCGCTCTCGAATCAGGCAGGCTGACTGACCGGGCAACCAAGAACAATCGGCACCGCGACTTGGACGCGACCTGAACAATCAGATTTGTCCCCCACCAAAGCTCTCATTGCAAGCCGTGCCTTTCCAAAGTCCTGTTCGTTTTTGCTGATGGTCAGACACAGCTTCTTCTCCCCAGGACACTGCCAACCTTGACTTCTCTCATCGCGACATTCGTCCATCCCAACTGCAACCTTTGACTCTGTGTTCATCAATCTCCACGTCTTCCTATCTCGACGTTCTTCCATCTCGACGCCAGTCCATCTCGACGTTCATCTATCGCGACTGCATCTTTTGTCCCTGCGTTCATCCATCTCGACGGCGTCTATCTGAGATAGAACGTCACCCGTCAGATCCAGTCGGAAACAAGGCACATTCGACTTCGTACGAGTATCGTTCACCTCCAATCCAGCTTCCCAGTCGATCCGAGGGGCTGCCGCATTCACCCACTGAGCCATCCCACCTGCCCTGAGAGCTGCCCCGCGATCGCACATCAACCAAGCGATCACAACGTCTACAGGTCAGTGGCAGGAACACGTCGCGCAGCTCGGCGACAATCAAATGCCAGCTCATCTTCATTTCCCATCCCAAGCTTGATCGGACACTGATGGGGAACCAGCATCTCTGGGATTCATCCAGACACCACGAGATCTGATCAAACCGAGATGCGTTGAGTATCACGGATGCAGCTTTCCATTCCTACGAGTTATCAGAAGTATCGCCCAGTCACTTCAACTGAACACTCGCCATTCTCTCGTGAGTAGTAAAGATGTCTTTTGATCTCCAATCCAGGTGCCATTGTTACTTGTACCTTGTGAATTCTCAAATGTGCTGCTGACCGTTGCTAAATCAGATCCTCCATACGTGCTTGGTATCCAAACGTGTACCCTGCAGAAGCGATAACTGCTTTCGTCGGCTGCCGAGATGTGTCTCATCCAGAGGCAGGTCTGCATACCTTGCAAATATCGAGATGCCGAGCTCGATGAAGAAGAGATCGAGAAACCCAAGCGAGAGAAATTCGTCATCGAACCGTGCGAGGAATTCACCGATATCCTCGCCGAGCTGAAGAGGCGTTCCGACTGGACTCCAGAGAAGCCACCCAATTTCGATGGTCGCTTTCACTGCCCTGACTTCCAATGGCCTCCCACCAGCGACGCCACCTGCTACTTTGTCTGCGAGGAGTGTCTTTGTGCATACTATTACGAGTGGCGTGAGATGGTCACAGAGGCAGAAGATTCCGATACCTCCGGCCTGACTATAGGCAGAGACGATCAGGAGCCGAGCCTCCTCGAGTTTGCACAGAGCAAGCTGCCCCAAGAACCGGCTCGTTTTCTATGCAGAGCCATAGAGAACAGATACAATGTCCCTGACGGCGAGGATGACGAGGAGACCAAGTTTTTGCTCGACGGAATCTGGTTTTCTCGTGTCAAGGAGGCTGCCTACAGATACGTCACGGTCTTGATGCCCAAGTGCAACCTCTGCGATGAGCTGCTCGTCCACGAGCGAGAGAATTTGAAGGATGCCGACATCATTCGAGGACGCCGCGCTGGCCAAGACGACGAGGTGAATGCCGAGGAGACGAACGAAGAGGAACTCGACAACATCTGGACCGCAGACGTCGAGTTTGAGCCGAATATCATTCTCTGGAAGTGGCTGGCATTGCTGCATCAGAACGAGACTGGTCTCTCTGTCGAGGACCAGACAGATATCCTGATGGAACCTGTAGAGACCTATGTCAAGACTGGCTTCATCTTCAAGCCCTGCACCATGTGTATCGCAAAGGAATTCCAATGTCGCAAGCAAGTTTGTCAATTTGTGGCAGGGAATGTTACCAACAGCCAGGTCTGGATGGTATTCAACTGGCTTATGACTCGCGGTTGCGGCAACGTTCCCATGTTCGACCATGCGGCCATCAGCTTCGGCTATCCCAACACCGAGCCGCCTACAGACAAGGAGATGATGAGTCTCATGGCCGAAACGTGGAAGCGAAAGTCGGGCGTGCCTTGGCACGAGGTCGACTTCCTGGAGCCACCTACTTTCAGCGCCTTGCCGTGCGATTATCCCATCACTGTGCACGATGAGCCTCTTGTTAAGCTCTCCCAGCTTCCTCCTTGGCGACGTATGACTCCTTTGGAGCGTCGACACATTCTTCCTGGTTTGGAAGACGACCAAGAGTCTGAAACGAGCGAGGTGATCGGGGAAGCCGAGGTGGAAGCTGTCGAGAAGGACCAGCCTCCCAGAACCAGCGCCTTGGTTCGAAGCAGCGTCCCAGACGAAAGCTTGATCGTTACCTTCAAAAAGGAAATTCGTCGCAAGACAAAGCCGAAGAAGGACTTTGTCCAGTCTTCACGCGTTTTGAAGAAGCTCAAGCGTAGTCGAGCCCACATGAGGACCATGCAGATCGAGTCGGGCCTCTCAGCTCAGGCAATGGACAAGGCTCTGTCAGCACTCATTGGAGTTCTATCCCAGGGAGACGACCTTCCTCTGCCCGGTTCATTCCAGCTCAGAGATGGCCAGCAAAGCGCTGCCTGCGTCGCCGAACAGAAGAATGCAGGCGCACATGTTTCGGTTCATGGTCAGCGTCAAGCTACACCGGGCGTTCATTCTATGCCTCAAAGACCTACACCAATCACGGAAGACGAGCAGTCTCCCGCATCGACCCAAGGAACCACCAGCACTCGGAATCAGATGCAGTCTCGGGGTTCCGAAATTATCGAGCTCGGCGAGGACGCTTCCGGTGACGATTTAGAGGATGGGGATTGGGAGAAGTTCGACGACGATGACTCTGACGACGACGTCGTTATGCAAGACAGCGACGAGATTGTGCTAGAGCTGGAAGCAAATGAGGCACCGGTGCAGGAGTGCGACCTCGGCCACACCCATCTGATGGAGCCAAACGAAGCTTGTGATGGACTGAATACCACCGGCGGTACGCTCTTCTTTTTGCCAATTGGCTGGTCATCTGTCAGCTGGAACGACAACTCCCACGATTGAGATACTGAAACCTGGCCGGTGGGCAAGCGCACGAACGACCGTGATGATTATCATGATTTACTACTTTAATGAGTCTTCCTGAGAAAACAACGGAAGAAATGAAAGATGAAAAGAAGGAGGAAACGAGGAAAAGCGAAGAAAGGAACAAAAAAAATGGAGACTTGGAGACTGTGTTTGACCATGAAAAGAAGGCCTTGGTTCAGGATGCCTAGATATTGCAGATTCTCTCTTTGTTCTTGCAGGTATTGGATCCCCTGAGAGACTTGCCAGCGTATCATGAAGGGGAAGCAAGTTTGTTTGTTGATAGATGAGGATGGTTGATAGTCAGAGTGTCTGAGAGACAAAAAGAGAAGCGATTCCCACGAAACCTTCGACTTCATCAGGAGACCTCCCTACCACCTTGTCGTGAGTCTAGAATCATATCGTTTCTTGGGGTGATACAAATAGCAGTTGCTATACTGGAGGGTAGATAGTGTATTGCTGAAATTTCTGCCTTGATGAAGATTGATTATACAAACACCTTCAGGGTCACAGGACACAACCATGTGACTAGTATTTGTTATTGACCAGGGTGGTTGGACCAGAGTCGGTTTCCACTGTCTCATAATCCCTGGTGTTTCCAGACAATCCACAGAGAGCTTCATGATCTGGTTTTCGAGTCTGTGCAATGTCGACAAAGATGCACCAAAGCATTGGCTCAGTCGACGGGATATCGGAATGATTGAATCTATACCGTTGTGAACATGGAGTACTAGATATTCTGATGACCAATATCTTCAAGTCAATGGAAGCTGCAAGAGCATTGTGCGCTAAATAAATCACGACAGCTCTCGTCGATCTCAGTGCTGGTCTGGGGCAACGCTTGGCGCCCTAGGCCCAGCAAGGTTTGGTCGCAGCTGGCGGGATCTGGTAGCAGCCAATGCGAGGGCGGAGAAGGGCAGTGGCACGGCATACATATGACCTACTACGTGGAGCTGGGGGGGAGCTTGCATCACTCTTTCAGGGTCCACGTAATGCGACTGACGCTCGACTTGTCTTCCATCAATCAATCACCTAGGTTATCTATCTCCCGACGACAGCTAGGCAGCTGCTTTTCGCTCCCCATCTACATCAACCGAGCCAGCGAAGACGCATTCGACATCCAGCTCGACTGCGACACGTCTGGCACATTCCTGCCATCTCTCCCACGGCACACAGCTCGACAGATACCCGGTCTCTTGACGAGACGGAGCTTCCGACATGAATGTAGGTCTCCCGCATGGCGACGCGCACCCGATTGCCGGAAGAACGAGAAGCTGATGCTCGACGCCGACAGTTGTTTAGGATACTGGGAGATCTCTCCCATATCACGTCGAAATGCATTCTCATCTTTGCCATTCACCAGAACCGGAGTAGCGAGGGTAAGCAAATGAGCACGGCCGGCCTGATCGTGTCGACCGGAAGCTAACAGATACATAAGGTGTCTCCATGATCACCCAGGCACTCTACGCCGCCGTCTTCTGCACGAGATATACCAACCTCTTCCACGAGAGCTCCACGTGGAACGTCTTCTTCATGATCTTCTACATCTTCTCGTCCTTCTACATCATTGGCATCATGCGGTACAAGTACCCCAGGACGCGGGAGAGGGAGATTGCCTGGAAGCTTGGTGGTGCCGCCGCGGCTGCTGCCCTGGTTCTCTCGCCGTTCACCACGCTCATGTTTGTGGGGCCACCGATGCCCGGCTTCTTGAAGGTGAGATCCACGATGCTGCTAAGCCTCAACCACGCAAATTTGACTGACCCATGGCCGTCTAGTGGCTCTGGAACTTTTCCGAGATCCTCGAATCCGTTGCCGTCCTCCCCCAGCTTCTCCTGCTGCGACAGACCACGGTCCCCACCGTCCTCAACTCGGGCTACATCCTGACGCTGGGCTCCTACCGCGCCCTGTACATCCCCAACTGGATCTGGCGCTACGCCCACGCCGACCCGCCCTACACCACGTCGGTCATCTTCGGCATCGTCCAGACGGCCTTCTACGTCGACTTTGCCTGGGTCTACTACACGCGCCAGCGCGTCAAGCTCCGAAACGGCGGCATCGTCGACGCCGACGACATGCGGCGCGGCTGGCTGCTGGACAGGATCTTTGGCATCAAGCGCTTCAACGCCGCGCACGACGACGAGGAGAGCGCCCCGGCCCTGGGAGGCGGCAGCGGCGCCGGCAACGGCAGCGGCCCCAACGACGCCCGCCGGTCCAAGTGGGGCGCCCGCGGCATCTCGGTCAGCGCCGACGACGACACGCACGAGCACGAAGCCAGCCGCGGCAACGAGGACTTTAGCGCGGACCCCGACGCCAAGATGCAGGACCCCGACGAGCTCGCGCGGGCCCTCGACGATGACGACGACGACGATGAGCACACGCCCGCCACCTCGTCGGCTTCTTCTCGGGCGGCTCCCGGTGCCGGCAACGGGGTGAGCAACGGCAGCGAGTGGCGAGACTAGAGGTCTGAAGCTGTTTTAGTCGCCAGGTTGAGTCCAGCGGTCAACAGCTCGCCTCGTCGAGCATGATGCTGCTATTTACGGATACAATTACGGCGCGCGAAAGGTTGTATGATGAATGATCTAGGACACGAAACTACAAATATATCTGGCCTTGGCTTCCCATGGGTTTGGCTTGGTGATTTACTTGATATACCCAATGGTGTTGTAAAGGACAAGCAATCACAAATACAAAGATTTCAAAAACTGTTAGTCCATATGCACGATTTGAAAGATATGTAGTATGTATCTAATCAGGAAGGTTCGGAGATCATCAACCATGACTGTGGTAAGATCAATCCAAAGACCCCAAGTAATCCAGTATGCAAATATGTGGGCAATGCAAACTCCAATCATGCTGCGTGCGTGAAAACGAAAGGATATGCTTCGCTAATGCAGCCCGGTCCCCCTTCAGCTCTCTGCTGATACTTCATTCCATCATTGAATCATGAAAAGTTGCCCACGTGAAGATGTAAACTATGAATGTAAAAGATAAACAATCGCAGCATCAAATCTCGGCTGAGCCGAGTCGGAGAGACATGATAGTCTAGAAGAAAAGGGAAGAGAAAAGAAAGAGAAGAAAAGAAATCATTCCCGCAATTGCAAAATACTCCAGTACGCCCTAATCAGCGCAATCCCGCTGCCCTGCGTCTCTACCGTGCGGCCCCGGCCTCTGGTGTTGGGATCACTCGGGGCGGCATCCTTCAAGAGCGGACCTCCACTTATACCATCGGTAGTGACATACCTCGGCACGATCGCTGCGCCGCCGATGGGCTGCTGTTGGGATCTGTCGCCAGGGGTCAGGAAGGGGTCGTCGACCGTGGGCGGCTCCGAGCCGGAGTCAGAGTCGCCGTCCTCTGCCATGGGCATCCGCCACGTCGCGTCGTTGGGCACGGGGTAGTTCCTGTAGTCGACCGTGTTGTTGCTGGCGCTGGCGCTGGCGTCGTCGACCGTCGTGGGCCAGGCGCCGGTGAAGTTGGTAAGCAGGCCGGCCGTGAACCACATGCCGAACTTGCCGCCCGCGTCGCGGGTCGCGAGCGCCGCGTCGGCGTTCCACCGCAGCCAGCCCTCGTACTTGGAGCAGGCCTCGCGGTGGGACCGGCCCGCGGCCTCCCAGGCGTCCCGGTCGACGTCGAGGTGCAGGTCCGGCAGGGGCTCCGGGCTCAGGGGCGCGCAGAAGTACGTCAGGTGGTGGAAGAAGATGCCCTTGAACGTCTGCCCGTCCTGGCTGCAGGTGCCGCTGGCGTCGCAGTTGTCCTCGATGACGCCGAGCCGGCCGAGGCCGTACCACGTGGGCACCGTTTCGGGAGCCAGGGCCGCGAGGTCCTCGTGCGGCTGGTCGCGCCCGAGGTCGTAGCCCGTGGCGTTGATGACGTTCTGGATGAGCAGGTGGCCCTGGAGGAGGTACGACGGGGCGCCCGTCGCCTCCCACAGGCCGCGCTGGCCCGTGAGCACCACGCCCTGGTTGTACGTGAAGACCATGTCGTTGCGCTCGTCGCACTTGGTGTTGTTGCTCGCCGGGTTGGCGTACCCGCTGATGTGGAAGCCGTCCGTGAACAGGCCCTGGCTGTCGGTCATGTTAGAATTGACGAGCCACTTGTAGCCGTCGACGGCGGCCTGGAGATATTTAGGATCGCGCGCAAAGCCCGGTCCCTTGGTCTCCCCCTCATAGTCCCCTCCGTACGAGATTCCTCTGCCTCGCTGCTGGGAGAAAGGGGCCATGTTGTCGTCGCCGGGGAAGTAGAGGTACATGGAAATGGAGCCGGCAATAAACAGCTCATTCGTAATGGCGTTCTTGTACGGCAGCAGTCTCGGGTTCCATGTCATGCCTCCACCGCACAGCTTGGTGTCCCAGCCCTTGGAGGCCAGATCCCAGAACACTCTTGCGCGATGGGCAAAGGCAGGAACCCACAAGTTGCCATGGTATGTCTGGTTCCGCAAGAGGGCGCCGATGCTCTCTTGGCTTTTGTTCTGTGACGCGGCCTCTTGAGTTTCCAGCCGATAGTGAAGCGCAGAGTGCTCGTCAACGAATCGAACTGCCTCGAGCCAGCCCAGGACGACCCAAAGGATATCATCAAAGGCCTCTAGCCTGATTTCGAAGTCGTTCTCTCCAAAGTAGTAGGAGACGATCTGGGTAAAATAGTTGTCGATCAGATTCTCTTTCAACTTCCAGTCTTCGACCGGATCCGAGCTCGACTTTACGGTGCCCAGAGCCGTAGAAAAGGTTCGCAAGGTGCCTGAGACATGCGTTCCCATAACGGCGCCGGTCCAGTCTATCGAAGTCGGCCATGTGCCTAGCCATGCAGTGAAATAGTCATTCTGCATCACACCAATGCCCTGGACAAGTTCCGCAAGAGTGTCCGACTCCGGCTTGTGCGAATGATCTCCATTTCCCGTCTTTGTGATACTTTCTGGAATGAAGCTCTGGGAGTTCGGAGAGCAGGAATAATCTTGGCCGGAGTAAACCGAACAGTCTCCCTCCCGCGCAATGGCGCTAGCACCAACGGGAAGCAGTAGAGTATAGAAGGCCAATGACGCCGTCAAAAGACGCAGCGGCGAGAAGGTCTGGTAGAAAGCCATTGCGGCGCATGTAAAAGGAAAAGAAGAAAAAAGCGACCTCGGAGCACGCTCACGAAGCAATGAAGATGAAGAACAAGATCGGCCTTTCGAGGACCGGCAACGAGCTGCCCCGATTCAAGTAAGTGTAGCACCAGGGAAAAAAGACGCCTCTAGGACATGCCGAGATCCAGCGAGTCTATCACCAAGAAATATCGAATCAATGCGACAGCTCGCGACGAGTATTCAAGGGTCTCATCGAGAAAAAGATTAAGTTGCGGGAGGGGAGTCGAAAATGCAGGAACCAGCAATGCGCAATAGAAAAATGCACGAGTCAAGTTTGCAGAAAGATGACCAAGGTTTCGCAGCTCTGTTCGCCTTCAGACGGGGAAGAGCCCAGCAACCAGGGAAGGCTGTACACTACCTATGCGTATTACTTGCCTGGGCGTACGCCATGTCCGCAGGGGAACGAACCAACGGTGGGAACTTCGCACCTCGAGGCCAAGGCCGGAGGAGCCAATGGGGCTTCGCCTTGCTGCTGGAAACCCACCGGATCTGGGACGGCGTGACGTATTCTGCAGCGCCCTTGTGGCACGAGCAGCGAGGGATCACACCCCCGCCAAGGTACATTGCGGGGTAGAACCACACCGTCCTCGACTTTCCTCGGAGCATCAGAGAGTCAGATGTGCTGATCGATCCCGGAGCTGAGCATCACGAGCGTCTGAGAGCTGTCGAAAACCCCCTCGGCGGTCAGCACAAGATGGCAGGACTCGGCGCGGCCGTAAGACCGAGGAATCCTCCTGGTGGCGCTTCAGCTGGCTGGTGAACTCAATTGAGAGGGCTTGCGATCATGATCAAAAGTTTTGGCCAACTCTGCCAGTCCCTCCAGCTACCTGATGACTGGGCCTCGGGACACGAATTGCTGAAGCCATGCCTTACGATAATGTTGTATGGTCTATAAATGGAAAAGATTAAGGTACTGCCAGAATGAACATGTAAGAAACTTTCGACATGCCTGAAAATAGAGTTGCAAATGCAGGGACGACCGAACTTGTCCGCTTCGCGTAATTGTAAATCGTGCGTGGGGTCGATAGAGCTCCCACAGCAGTGAGACAAAGCACTCAACGGGGTGCCCCGCCCAATCAACCGCCCTGTGGCGCAGCCATCGTCTTTAGTGGACATGCACTGTATCTGAAAGCCACAACCACTACTCGGCGTCGCGTAACTCGACGCGTCTCGAACAATGACGGCGCCAGCAATGTTATCGATACCAAGAGCGACTCTATAGACGACAATCCATGAGCAGGCCCAAGGCTGCCCTCCAAGATGGCAACAAGTAAGAAAATGAAGTACTTGATCATGCGAAGAATAAATATTCACCAACACTGCCAGATCGCGGAGAGCGCATGCTCGAACGCATGCGTGGGGCCGGCCGTCACGAAGTTGCAGATGAATCGTTCGGCTTCATCTTGCCTGCCGAGGAATCCTCCTCGGAAGCGCCCGAACCCGAGGAGACATCGCCTGTGCAGCCATCGCCACCGGCTTCTGCAGTCCGTTCCGCGTCGAATACCTCTGCTAAGAGACGCCCCGTTGACGACGAAGCAACTGTCGCAGATCCGCAACCCGGTTCACCAGAGGAGGTTCAGCCGCAACCCCCGAGCAGCGCCTCCAAAGCTAATCCCTACGATATTCCACACGATGAAGCACCGGAAGAAGATATGGTGGAATTGGGAGAGCATGATCAAGAACCGACAGAAGATCACGAGGAAGAGCCCATCGCTGGCTCTTCGCCACAACTGGGCCAGGCAGTAACATCGCCGATCGCGGAGGCCGAGAATCAAGACGACCGCGAGGTTGAAGATGCCAGTCGGGAAGAGCTACCCCAACGTACGGCACGACCTGCCTCTAGGGGTTCATCTTCAAGATTATCTCCAGCACCGCATGTCTCCGAGGAGGTTACCGAAAGTCCAGTGGACGCACCTGGCAGCGGACATAGGAGACGTGTGAGAATGAGTAACGTTACAACTCAGAGTGCAGAACTACAGAGAATGGTCATGGTTCAGGAGACAGGCTTCTCTGCTGAGCCTGGGGCATCATCACCATTGGCGCGTAAGACACGGATGAGTGGTGTCACTCCGAGCGCTGCTTCTGCCAGGTCACGAAGGACGACGAGACCGAGCGCTTTGGCTCAGTCCTCTGTCACTGCCGATGCAGATGAGCTATCACCCATCCCGGCCCAGTCAAAGCAAGCCGACAAAACAATGAGCAGCAGTGCTGCTCGGTCTCATGAGGGCTCGGTCCGTCGAAGCAACCTGGGTCCCGTCGAGACTGAGCGAGACGAACTATCATCACCAGTCCCGCTTGTCGAGAGTCGGCGTAGAGCCCAAGCAAAGAAGAAGGCGAAACCGAAGAGGCAGCCGAGTCCCGACCTAGCGGCAACCCAAGACGATGCAGATGAGGTGTCGTTGGAAAATGCACAACTGGATGCGGAAGACGAACAGAACGCGGAACAAATCGAGGCGGAAGAAGCTGCACGCGTGATTGGACGCAAGCGTCCTCGTGCCAGTCCGCCGAGAGAGGAATCACCAGAACTCGATGCCGAAAGGGACGAACCTACTCCACCGCCGAAGCGGCGGCGACAGAAGCGAACACAAGACAGCCCAGCAATGCAGTCCAAGCCAAAAGCCGTAGCGGCCAAGAAACCCAGCGGCGAGAAGCCAAAGCCAAAGCCAAAGCAGAGTCGGAAGAGACACAGTGGCGCGGACGAACAGGTGCCTATTACTGTGCAGCGGTATACACAACGTCGGCAGCACAATGAGAGCGACACGGATGCCGATATTCTCAGCGCTGACATACCATTTTCCAATCGCAGCGGCGTCAATGTCATCGATGTCTTGGCGCAGATATGCGAAGATGTCATTGACAAGAACTTGACAATCCTGCACGAGGCAGCCAACAATACAGACGATGCTGCCACAAGAAAGGAGTATAGGACGAAGCTACGAGCACTTGAGGCATTCGGACAAGAATTGGGAACTCGACTGCTGGAGCATACAATTGCCCTGGACAGTCTACATGCTCTCAAGAAGCGTATACGGTCGATCCAAAAGGAAAAGCTTGCCCTCAGAAACGACATCATCCGCATTCGAGCAGAGAAGGAGCAGGTGGCACTCAAGATTGACGCCGTCCGGGTTCGGCATGAAAAGGAGAGCAAACGGTCTCTGGTGAGTATCGTAGTCCTCGTGCGTATAAATGACTCGAGAGCTCACATGATGCCAGGATCAACTCAGTCTTTCCGCCAACATGCACGATATAGAGCTGGCCATCGAAAACGGCCGGCAGGCTCCTGATCTAGGGCCCAGAGAGCAGAAGACGGCCGAGCTGGCCAATCTCGAGTTGACGATATCGCGAATTGCTGGTCAAGTTGCGACTGAGTCGGGTGTTGGCACCCTGAAGCTCATACAAGACTTCAATGTGTTCCTGGAGCGGGCAGCAGCCGCCCTAGAAGCCAGGTGATGATGAGGATCGTGCTGGCAAAGCGCATCCTTTATGAATTGCTTGTCATTGCCGGTGCAATGCCTTCGAGAAGGCTTCGAGAACAGGCACTGCGGGACTGCGCGTCAGATGGCTGAGCAAGCCGTTGAAGCACATTGATACAGCCCTCATCATCAGCTGCCAACTGCACTTTGCAGCTTATTCCCTGCCCCACAAGAGATGCCTGGCGACGTCCTCCGCATGGCTGTACTCAAATCGACGTCGAGGCAATCCTTGGCCAGGAAACGAACCGGCAGGGTTTTGTAAATAGATACCATGACGACCGATATGAATTACGATTAAGCTGTCCTGACAGCGCGTAGTGTAGCGTGGCTACTGGAGGTGGTACCCGTATTCAGGGCTATTTCGGGTACGCAGAGTCTCTCTTCTCTCGAACTTCGGCAGTCGGGAGACAACAGAGTCCACAGCCCAGCGCCGGGCCCAAAGCTTGAGATCCACCGGGCTTGTTTTAAGAACGCGCCATCGCGTTACGCAGCCGTCCAAGCTTCTTGTAGTCCCTTGCCCAGGCCCATCAGAGACAAAAAGTCAGGTCGATTCGACTGTCTTTCATCATGCGATGCGCTGACTCAGTTGAATCGTGCATTCAACATCTAGGTAGCAGCCGATGCGACTTGAAAAAACTTGCCTTGAGCGAATTAGATCTACGATAATACAGGCTTTCTTGCCCGCCAGATCATGATTTGAATTACGCATCGATGCCTTTCTTTCGAGATATGAAGTGATAACTTTTTTGTCGCTGGCTGGAGTTGTTCATCCTTGATATTGGAGTCCCCGCAACACTTGATTACAGCACGGGCTTTTTTGGTACCTTCAGCCCCAGCGAGTTTGCGCAGTAGTCCTTTGTACTATTACCACTTTATTACTACTGTATTTGCTGTACATACTTGCGCCTCGCTGGCCGCGCTTCCCAGAGGTGCCGCATTTCCGTTCCATTTTCCAATCGATTCGGCGGTTGAGCGTCTGCTCATGCCACATGCTGAAGTGAACGGCAACTATACCGAGAATCTCCGCCCGCATTGAGGCGCAGTCACCAGTTCTTTTTTGTTGGAAGAAAAAATGATTCTCAGTTGAACACATCATAGCAGCTGGATTGGCCCTAGATGATCCACGACAACTCGAAGGGATTGACAGAGCTCCTTCGCCAGTGGGCGGCAGCACCACCCATCGTCATGCATCGGGGGGCAGCTGGGAAATGGCAATCGCCGTTATCAACAAGCGTACCCCCGGCCACCCATCTTGCGCATGTCTGCTCTGCTCTTTGCTGCTCTGACCTGTCATCCGATCCGATTCCCAGAGGAAATGGGGTCACGCATCGTGTCCGCGGGTTCGTTGTTCCCTCTCTGGCTCCTGGCTAGACTGCCCAATCCCGTTAGCGATCTGATCAATGTGCTCTGCTCTTACACGCTGTTATATGCCGCTGCCGTTTCAAGGCTTGCAAGGTTGGCTGTGGTCCAACCAAATGCGGCCATGTTCCCATCACATCCCCATACTGCCCCGGCTTATGCTACGTAGTGTACATCGCACCAGAGGTTGGCGCTGCGAATACTACGTACATTGAATCAAGGTTTGGATGGCAGCGAGAGCTAGACCCTTCGAGTATGATACCCATTGGCCGCAGCAGGACGAGAACGGACCTAGGGTCCCCTCCCCAAGGATCTGATCTCATATCGGCGGTCTGTCCGCCTCTCTCTTGCATCTGTACGCTGGCATTGAACCCGAACATAGATGGGGAGGGAGGGTACCTGCTCAGGTAAGGGTCCATGCCCATTTCGATGGACTGATTGATAGGCAGATGGGCTGTGTAAAGAAGAGCAGATGGTCCCCTGTAGAGCTGCTTGCTCTTCCTGACAGGGCGCCGCTTTCCCTCGTCCCTCCAATTTAGTAGTGTCAAGAGGAGAAAAAAGGTTCCCTCTTTCTTGTTTGTCTGCTTCCATTGGCTCCCCTGCACCAATTTAAAACCGATTACCCGCTCTCCCTCTCTTTCTTTTAAATCTCTCTTCCCCATTCCCAAAGCTGCCCACTTGGTCAGACAACCTTAACACTCATTCAAAACCAAAAACACCAAAACCCAAAACCCCCCAAACCAACACACATCATCCAAGATGCCTGGCCCCGACTTCCAGCAGCAGCCTCCCATGGAGATGGGTGCTCCCGGCGCCCCCGGCGTTGTCAGCCAGCCTCCCGTATGTTCACCTCTCTGCTTATTGCCTCTTGACCTGGCTACCGAATGACCATACTAACATGTACATCATCACAGCCCATGGAGCCCCAGCCTGACATGGAGCTCCGCGGTGGAGAGGAGGCCGGCTGCGAGATCTGCTGCGGTCTCTGCGCCTGCCAGGAGGGTTGCTGCTAAGCGATCTTTTTCCACAGAAAACATTTGCCCCAGCATTCCTTGATTCCCACAACTACGAAGGAGAAGACACGACGATGAGGACGAGATGGCATGGCCGACATGTTGGTGGAGATGACAATCTCGCGAGGAGGGAGATATGCGCAACACAATACACCCCCAGGAAGAGGAAAGAAGGCCTGGTCGGATAGGCGACTTACGTACAGCGATGTCAATTGAAATGAAATGATTCCCACCAAAAAACCCCACGCGCAACAGCAATCTTGTTAATCATCGTCTTTTTCCCCATACGTGAACTCTTACCCACCTACATACCTAGACATGGTTGCAGGATGGCTTGGGTATCAAAGGCGTCGATGAACACTGCAACTACGACACCAAGAATACCTGGCCGCCCGCCGCCGACATGGACGATCCAGCTGTTCCCAATTGAAGCGCTGACCTTTTCGACATTGGAACTATACGGGAAGTCTTTTTGTTATTACTAGAGTTGTCGTCTATCCACGTTTTATAAACTGTCGATTTAAGCATTTTGACGTGCTGAGCCAAGGCCGTCTTGGCGATCTGGTGTCCGTCTTGGCAGCAGGGCCGATCAGCAGTAATTCGAACTTGAACCTGGCGTCGGATGCACTCATCCTTCGAGATTCCTATAGTATTCCTCTGCAACGGCAATTGTCTCACCTGCATTATTGCCTGGTCTGTCTCTCTTTCTCTTCCTTTGTCGCGCATCTACAATCCCTCCGTCCCCCCCAAACTCGTCAGCATCACCGCCATTCTGTTTTGCCGCGGCGCTCCCCGCGGTCGCAAAAACGTCGCGCAAGTGCACCAGACCCTCTTGGGTGCCAATGCCCACTAACCTCTAGGCGGCATCTTTAGCTCGAACGCGGACGATGATCGCGTTTCATCGAGCCTCGAAAGAAAAAGGTTGTCGCAACTTTTTTTTGCCGCACCCAATGTATTGGCGATCGCCTGATTGTAACATATCCCGCGCGACAAGATACGACTGCGGCGGGAGGGAATGCGAGACTGTGAGAGAAAGTGGCGATACCCCATCTTTCGAGGACATACGGTGAGCGCCGATGCATGTTGGACTCGTTTGGTGAAACTGCTCTTCGAGTTCGTCCTCGAGAGACTCAAGCTCGGTGATTGTGTAAAGCTCCAAATTCTCGACGCGGGATTTTTTCGAGGTCTACTCACGTTGCATGGCGCCGTATCGCAGATGGCATCGCGACTCCTCCCAATCGATCTGCTTGTGGATGCATCTTGGAGTTTCAAGTGGCATATTCCAGATTGCACTTCTCTTCAGCGACGCATTCCTGGTACGCATCGAGTGAATAACTGCACGCAACTTCTATTTGGCTGAATACTCTAGCTCTAGTGTACGATCTGGTGTACTACCTATATTCATAGAGAGCGCCGTGAGCTATTTGCCTTCTTGGGTGAATCTCACAATTTTTCGGCTGAGAAGATAAGAATAAGTTTAGACAAATTTTGAAAATATCTTTTCCGAAAATTTCTTGTGCTCCTTGTATAAAGTGATTTTGATTGTCGAAAGTTTGGAGAGAGAAGATTTGGATTTTCGCGGACATGACCGTACAAGTACGAAGACTGTTGGTTAGATCATGGTATAAGTCATGCTTACCTGGGTATGTGATCAGCACATGAACATTGGCAGAGTTCGACCGGTGCCTCCCTGTGTATCGCTGCAGTTGATTCGCGATTGGAGAATCGCAGCTCGTTTGCTGCTGGTGATCCTTTCGTACGCTAACATTGTGCAATATACGATCGTGACTCTTCTTTATTCTCGAGCAGTTTCTTGCGCATGTACTCTTGAGGGAAGGATGAAAGAAAAGAACCTTAAAACCGGCCCAGTATCATTGCTTATCCGTATCCATTAAAGACAGCATGGGAGAAGAACCTACTAAAGCTGAAATATGCTTCCAAAATGGCGGAGGGTAATATATATACTGGCTTCCCATGTGTCAATCTGAAAGACTTCTTCTGTTTCGGACAGTTAGTGATCACTATATATGACGGCTTCGATAACCAAACACAATCATCGCCACTCACCTTTAATAATACTGATGCTCTTAAGAGACGGGGGCTCTGCCAGCGTTGTGATCTGCAAGCTGGTTAATGGGCCGTCCTGCTTTTCTTGTAGCCAGACGGATTCATCTCTGGGTCAAGCCCGAATTATTCTCAGTGTCTGCAAGGTGACTCGCCTCGCTTTCCAGTCGCCATATGGTCATTGTTCTCGAGCCTCTTGCAGACGTTCCGCAGCCAGCCAAGTAAGGAGAGGTCACCCAATGGTGACGCTGAGGAACTTGAGGTCTGTGGCTTGTCCTGGACTGAATCCCGTTCCAGGACCTCTGTAATGAGAATGCGTATTTAAGCGTGTCACGAAAATGGAGGTAACGGTATTTCGACAACGGGTGGATTTTTAAATGCGGTCAAATGCGCAGATGGTCGCATAAGAACAAGAATGTTGTTCTTGATTTGCCTGTCGTCCAAGACAACTTTTTGGGGAATGTCCTGAAATCCTGTAGCTGAAGCACCGATGTCTTGAGCGTGACAGAATTCTCTTGTCTCACGTCATTATAGTCCTTGTGAACCATTTGGGCTTGAGCCAGTCATCTTCAACTTTTTCCGCATTGCCGTTGTGATAGGTTAATGCTTACCCGGGCGTAGCGGATCTCGGGCCTTGGCAACGCCATCATTCGTGATAGGGCGTATTTTAGACACAGCTATAGGTCTGCCCGACTATCCAGGAATTGCTTGGCCCGTATGCCACTACTCCGAGAACTGCGGGTCGAGTGCTGCTTGGCTCCAGTGAGATGCATGTCCTCGTCGGTAGTATAGGACTGCGGCGGTATAAGGTCCGCGCCATGTGCTAGATAGGCACACAATGGGGTATATGACCCCAGATTCCATGGGAATAGTCATATGGTTCCTCATCATACAGCCAGATAGGGACTTTCAATTACAAAGCGATAACTAAGATCGGCGCCATCAAAGTTTTGTATACTTTGTGTACCATATACTCTCAGCTTTCGTAGTGATGGAGCCTGATAACAGACAATCTCTTCATTCCCAACTCATGTACGTTGTACTCCAAGGGGTATCTTTGACAAAGAGATGACTAGGTTTCTCCAAAGAATATTGGATCACCGTGTAACAAGCAGCTGCATGATCTTATGGGATACCGTGCAAAAGTGCAACTTTGCGGAGAAAATGCAACACTCCATACGACAAGCACAGCAAGGTCCTGGGTGGGAAGGGTATTGCGAGTATGCTACAGCGAGGCTCTGGGCTTACATCCAAAGGCAAGAGGAAGTGAATATAAATAGTGGCAAGACGAACGCACATCTATCCTTCGTAAGTTCTGGTTCTGAATCGAGTTCTACTTCTTCGTATCTACACACATCTCTCCCCAATATTTGACTCTTGGCAAAGAGATATCCCGCTCTTATCTCCTGACTTGCCCATAATCAAGACATAATAAATTGTACGGCTACTAGAAGCTCGCCCAAGATGCTGCGCGCACGCTTCCCAACCTCTCACCACTTCACCGTCTCCATCTTCGGCTGCCAATACCACGCCGACCGGCCCGACGACGCCAAGCTGGCCGCCATGGCCGAGTTCACCAGCCTCATCAAGCCCGCGGCCATCCACGTCGAGGAGCTGGAGCAGAACGACCTGCCGTCCAAAATCTGGACGAGCTACTGGGCCTCGCCGCAGGCCTTCAAAGCATGGTGGGAGAGCCCCACGACCTCGGCGTTCTGGGCGGCGTTGCCCCCAGACGCCGGCTTCTGGCGCGAGACGGTCAGCCTGCCCGCCACCCGGGCCATGTACGAGTCCAACAAGCCGCAGCCGTCGGGGTTTGGCCACTGCGGCGAGCACATCCCGCTCACGGCCAAGAGCGGGTACTGGGGCGCGTACCGGTCGCGCATGACGCCCGACTGGCCGGACGACAAGTTCGAGTCGCCGATCAGCAAAGAGGAGGGAATCAAGGCCAGGCCGCTGAGAGAGACCGTACGGCCCGGCAGGGTGCGCATGGCCAGGTTCCCCGACAACATCTGCTTCGTGGTCGAGGGCCAGGACTACGGCGCCATGTTCGAGCGGGAGCGCGAGTTCTGGGGCGAGCACTTTGACGGCCTCACCAAGCAGTGGGTGACCAAAGTGGTCACTGCCGGCCCGGAGAAGGGCATGCTGTCGGCGAGGGCGTGCCATGCGTTTGGCGGGGACAAGCAGCCGGGCGTCACCACCTCTACGAACGGCGAGACCGTCAACGGCGCGGCGAACGGCAACCCCATCTTCCCCGGGCTCGACTACGTCCGCCAGGCGCAGCTGCTCTTCTGGCTCGACCTGTCGCACATGGAGCACATCGGGCGGCACGACAAGGTGCACGTGAAGCTGCGGCGCGAGTTCATGGCCGAGTACGGGGCGGGCGGGCGCATGGAGGGCGGCGAGCTGCTGCTGTGGGTCGACCTGGGCATCCTCAAGGCCGACGAGATCGACGCCGAGTACGTCGGCTGCTACGACGGGACCGGCTTCCTGGCGTACGACGGGCACCCGCTGTTCCGGAGCGAGGAGGTCGCGAGCGCGGCGCTGCCGTCGTTCTTTGACAGGCCTGTCGCGTCTAAGCCGATCGAGTGGTGAGGGCTTGGTGGTATCTTCAGGAAAGCGCTTGTATATCAGTGAACAAATGAGCATGAGTTCTATGACCATTGGCATTGGTGCTGTTACTGCTGCTCTGGATACGACGAAGTGTGAGATTACTTCTTAATACAATTCAAATTTTCGATCTATTGAGAACCGATGACATTTACAGGACTTTGCGAATGTGTGATTCCCCCAAATATGTATATCCCTTTCGATATCGTGCCGCGATGCGCCTCGCTCAAGTCCTAGATTCCCTGGATATTATATATACAAGTACAAACCCCAAAAGTCAACGCCAGAATAGGTTGAATCAGTGCGCATTACCGTTCCCTGGCCTCGACATTGTGCCAGCGCGTGGTGTTTTGTTTGCTCATCGTCAAATCCCTGTGACCCGAGCGACAGACATGTTTAGACGGCGACCATTGTTGAAGCAATCGACCGCGACGAAAGTGCCGGCAAGAAGATGCGATGCGTTGACCCCGATGCGCTGACCCCGATGCGCTGACCCCGATGCGCTCGCCATTCGTGTCTCCGGACCAAGATCCCGAGCCAAGACGGCCTTCCGCCTTCCGAGTGTCGTGCGTGAAGTGATGAGACTTGCAAGTCCTCAACCCGCACAGTTGAGGCACGAGAACATTTCCGTCCACCACTTTGAATTCGAACTCGCCTTTCGCTTCTCCTTCCGCGTGTGTGCTTCTGGGTGGATGACCATGTGATAGTTGGGCATGGGCGGGGGCTTCGAGGACCCGTCGTCTGCCTGGTCTCCGCCCACGGTCTGCGGGCGGGCAGTGTGCAGCATCATCTTTGCGGGAAAAGAGAAGAGCACGAGGCTCCTCAGGGGAAATCGCAAGACGTGTTGGCGGCGTAAGGCGTAAAAGATTTGCGATCAGTATACCTGATCCTGTTGGGTCTGGTGGGGCGTTCCGAAAGGTGTAGATACCGGGCGATCAGAAAGGTCCCAGTGTTGAACTCAATCAATTCCGGGTCTCGGGAATGTCAAAGTCGCGATGTTGTGGTCCGGCCTTGACTATAGTGGGAGAAGAGTTGGTAGAGACTTAATTAGAGGGCTTCCCCGTACAGCGGCTGCGCTGTCGTTCAAAGAAGATAATGAATGCTATGAAACGAAGATGGCAAAATGTAAGTTCACATACAGCGAACGCGAGAAACCCTCGGCGGGCAAGGACTGGAAGAAAAATGGCAATGTGTGTTCAGGCTTTTGGTCAGGGCCAGCTGTCTTGGCCGGGGACCTTGCAGCGAGGAAAACGGCCAAGAAGAGGCCTGGCCTCTTCGAATGAGGTAAACTTGTCGCAAACGGGATGCCCAGATGCGAGTGTGCGACAGAGATCTACTGCATGGGCCGTCCGACGTGCAACTGGTTGTCAACTTTTCGCTAAGTAGGATCGGGCGACGTGCAGATCGGCAAGGAAAGAGGTCTGAGGGCTCTCAATAAGCCTGAACCTTTTCCGTGTCAGATTGTAGAAAATGTGTTCGTATTTGTCGAATTGTACGATGGAATTGAATGCAGTCGACCCCCTGCATGTCAGGATTGTATTTTGTTGGGACCTGGATTTGCGCAGAGGCATATCTTAGTCATGGATATGGAGGCTTGATCTTGGTAATTGTCAGAGTTGCCAGACATGCCCAATTTGGGATTTCATATTGTATTATATTATCTTTTATTAATCATTTAGCATGTTAAATATTTCTTTTGCCTGTCGACTTTGCCCCTCTGACGCGCAATCGAAGGATAGTTGACTGGAAACCACAGAGATCAACTCTGGAGTATCATGGTAGAAAAGAGGGGTTCGTCGAAAAGGTATAGCTCGTGTTGTCGTGCATGTCGCGTGGCAGTTTATACCTGCAGCGACTGTTTCAGATATAATTCTGTTCCTCTCTGGTCCCTACTGATTGGGCAGAGAAAGAACGCTCAGCCCAAAAAGACGTTCTGGTTGGTAGCATGGGCGACGAAGAGAATACCATACCCCAATCCACCCTGGGCCCGCCACCACACAGACACCTTCATCGAACATGACTGTATGTGCGCAATTCATCATTGTTCTAGTTGCAGCAGCAACCTGGCAGCCGATATGTCGGGTGAGAATAGCCGGATATGGAATGTATGTCATTCACTTACTCGCGCTGCAGTTTGATAAAGTTTTCTGATTGGTTCTCGAGGCACGACTATCATAATGTCGTCGTTTGCTTCTGACAGCTACGGACCACTAATACTCCGTAAAATATGACAGAATTGCCAAAAAGCCATGCCATTGTGATTGATCATGACCTCGGCTGTACATAAAGTATTTAATATACAAGCTGGAGTATCAAATATGCTACGTAACTGCATTTCTGCTGCCACGAGATTTTTTTTTTTTTTATCGTCTGATGACAACCTGGACCAGACAAGATGCAGTGCGCCGGCATGCGCACGTTTCAAAGACCCAGTCTGTATACTAACCGGTCATGATTCTATTCCCGGAAGACAGTCTGCAGTAGCCAAAAGGGCCTAAATCCGGTGTGGATGCGTAAAAACTCGAGCCACATCATCGAGCAACGCAATCCAGCACCTGCTGCTTATCGTGGTGCGAGTGGTGTGCCTTGAGCAACTTCACCTTGCTCATGGGCCAATAGTACACGTGCTGTACAAGACATCTCGGCTCGTAGATAACCAGAAGGCAAGAGATATGAAACTCTTTCAGGATGTATCTCATCACCTCTTCTCGTTGTCTCCTCTGACAGCGCCCATGACGCGGTCCCAGGTCGTGGCTTGTCCGGCTGCTTGCCGTGCTTTCCTCTCCTCGGTCTGCTGATCCCAAATGCCCCTGAGCCGAGCAGAGAGCTCGGCCTTGGCCCGCAGCTCTGCCCGGAACGCCTGCTCTTCGGCCGGCCTGTCTATCTCGTCGACCTTCTCCAGCCTCGTCTTGAGAAGTTGCTGCTGTTCCAAGCTGAGCTCGGTCTCGGGCGCCGCCAGCGCCACCAGCGGTTTCTTGGGGACCACTGGTTCGAACTTGGGCACCGGCCTGCCCTCGGCCTTTGCGGCGTCGATCTCGGCTTCTTGCTGCATAAACTTGTGATACATGGAGTCGGCGTGCATCTGGATTTCCTCCTCGAGCTCGGGCGAGCGGTCTGCCGTCGACAGGTAGCCAAGTGATTTTAATAACCTCTGCGCAAAATCATCAGCACCCACAAGCTTGTAGGCAAGGTTGTAGCATAGTGAAAACGTACCGTCTGCATATTATAACACTTTTCAAACTTTTTGATCTGCGCGCGGCACATGGTGAAGCGCTCCTGGAAGCTGGGGTTGCTCATGCAGCTGCGCCAGTCGACCTGCTCCAGCGCGCAGTTCTCCAGGGCCGCCCGGGCGATCTGGCTCTTGCGCTCCTTGTAGCCCTCCAGGACGTCCATGATCTTCTCCTGGTCGCTCTTGGTCTCGGCCTCGATCTCGGCCAGCGGCCGGTAGTTCTTCCACAGGTGCGCGTACCGGCCGTCCTGGAACTGCGACTCGCTCGGCACTACGGCCTGCTGCTGCTGCTGCTGTCCATCTTGTGTCGTCGTCTGTGGGTACGGCGCGGCGTGCGGCGGCGTCGACTGTGATTGCGGCTCTGCTGATGCGTATTTGATGGGCGACTCCTTCTCGAGGTATTCGCGGAGCTTGGGGTCCAGCTTCTGGAGTGGATCGTCCGTGGTATTTGAGCCCCAAAGGCTATGCCACCAGCCCATTTTGATTGTGTATCTGGTTCGGAGAGCGGCGAATCGTGATTGGTTTCTGTTTGTATCGCTGAGACTGGAGCTGTGTCCCGAGCTGCCGCTGCCGCAATGTTCTGCAGAGAAAAAAAAAGTTGAAGCTCTGAGAATTGCTTTCGGGATCTTCCGAGCTTGGGGTTCTTTGCTGAGTGGGACAGTAGACTTCGCTTAAAGACACTGTACAGTCAGCCTCAGAAGCCCAGTTATGCACAGTGTAAAGCTTCGGGATGTGCACTTATTGAGACGTCGATCCGGGGTTCTACTTTTCGATAGCAATATGATAGCAGATAGGCAGATAGGGAACATGGAATTTGTAGGTGAACATTGATTCTTATTGCTGCGAATTGGCTTTACAAAAATTCCAAGTCATGGTTCACTGGAGACAATACAGCTCTCTTGAAATAGTTTATAGCAAATCTCACGAAAGCGAGACTTCAACATGCACCGTCACATATACCTGTGCTTCCATGAATGTCCTGAGAACATAGACATGTTGAAAACAAGCCATCGGAGAAGTAGTGGTTTGCGCACTGTCAGCATTCTACACATCTTCAACAACGCGCTGAGGATCACAGAGATCCCGATCCACCAGACGCCAGACGCCATACTTTTCATGTAGAACAGCAAAGATCTTCTCGATTCTCAAGACAAGCCGCTGTCGTATCATTACATTCCCGATTCTGATGTCTTCGATATTCCTCGTTCAGGAAACAGGCCGCGGGGGCTCGATGTAGATGTGGTGTGCGTGAAATCGTTGTATTCTTAGCTGCAAAACATGGCTTCTTTTTGGCCGAGCAGCATCCTATTGAACCGCCCTAGTCCTTATTCTCAGAACACATGACGAACCCTTTCATGCAATTGACGCCTTAATGCCCCCCAGAAGAGATGAACCATTTTAGAACTTGCTGAACTTCTTGACGGCCTTGCCGGTGCGGGGCAGGACGCGAAGAACGTTGAATCGGACCTAGGGAGAGGAAATGTCAGTATACGTCCGGCCAGATCGATCGTTCCTGCTCGCTGAGGATGGAGTCTTCCACATACAGTCTTGCTGAGAGGTCGGCACTGTCCAACGGTGACCTGGTCACCCTCCTCAACACGGAAAGCCGGGGAGACGTGGGCGGCGAGGTTCTTGTGGCGCTTCTCGTAACGGGCGTACTTGGGGATGTAGTGCAGGTACTCGCGGCGGATGATCAGAGTACGGTGCATCTTGGTGGAGACGACGGTACCGGTCAGGATACGGCCACGGATGGAGACGAGACCAGTGAAGGGACACTTCTTGTCTGTAGGCAGAAAAAAAAAACATTGGTCAGCAATTGGTCCTCAAATATGATCCCCCAAACTTTGAAAAGTTGTGTCGCGCGACTGTCGGTTCCAGATGTGATGTTTCCGCGCCGTGTCGCAAATTTCGATATTCATATTCGGCTGGAGTTTCGCGTTCGATATTTTCCCCCATGATGCCATGATCCTCCGTCCGGTTCTCTCTCTCTCTCTCACGTACCAATGTAGCTGCCCTCAATGGCGGTGGTGGGGGTACGGAAACCCAGACCAACGTCCTTGTACCATCTTCGGCCAGCCTTTCCAGGTCTAGCAGACTTGGTCTTGACCTTGGAGTTCTGGAAGATGTGAGGCTGCTTCTGGTAAGCACGCTCAGACTGGACGGTAAGCTCGGTCGCCATTTTTGCGATTGTCGATGGGCGATGGTCGCAAAGGTCGTGCGTTGGCCGAGTTGGTGGTTGACTTGAGGTTGGGCGTTGGGCGAAAGAATGGGTGTTCTTGAGTTTCGAGGCGGGTCTCTCCAATCCCAAGAATTTTGTCACGAAATTTCAAATGTGTGCGGGCAAGCAAAAAGGGCTGTGGCTGATCTGTGTGGCTCACAAGCTATCCAGGCCTGCTAGTGGAGTGGACCCCTGGCTGATTGGCTCGAGAGTCGGTGGCGGTGCAACTTGCTACTGACTGGATCTTGGCAAGTGCAAAACTGAAAGTGGCGCCTTCTTGACCTGGACCCCCAGCTTTCAGAGGTCCCGCACTAGACTCGATAGGGAAGTGGTGTAAACAATGGAAGGGAAGCAAGTCGCAGAGGCCAAACAAGGGCGGGACGCTTGTGACGCGGTTGACAACATCCACAATTAATTGAACTTCATGCGCGCTGTCCCGTCCATGGCCCAAGTCAGGGCATTTGCTTTCCAAGATTCACTCACTTGATTGATTCCATTGTTTCAAGGTCGCGTCACGCTTGTATTGCTGTCGCTGCCTATATCTACTCAAGATGGATGCCACAGTGCCTCCCACCCGGCGAGCGCGCAAATCCCTAGGCCAGTCGCCAACGCGCAAGAAGATGGACAAGGAGAATATCACTGTTGATGTGGCTAGCTCTTTGGCTGGTAATACAGGCCGAAAGAAGTCGCGAAGCAAGAGCATGGGACCAGGAGGATTGGATGCTCTCAAACCAAGCACAGGCAATAGACGCGTTGTAAGTTGATGTTGCTGCATCCTCGTCAGATATCTAGAAATTAACTTGCTATTTCAGTCCCTTGCCGCGCCTGTCAGACCACCTCCAAGATCGATCCTCAAGCCGACCATTCCCGTACTGCCAGAAATACCGCCTCATAAGCCTAGGCCGCGATTGTTTGGTTCGAGTGTTCAGGGATCCGACCGGCCCTTCAGCCCGTTTGGTAGGGATGATTCGAGCTCGTCTGGCACCAAGATCGCATTGCGCACCGAGGAGCAGCAACAGGCTGCCGCGCGAAAACGCGAGGAGGAAGAGCGAAAGGCTCTCGAGAAGGAGATCAACGACCGCAGGGAGGCGCGACGGAAGTCACTGGCAAATCGCAGAGTTTCATTTGCTGCCGAGGCTACGCTGCATACTTTTCATGAAGTGGAGTACATGCAAGACTCGACAACATCGTCAGAAGCTGCTAGGCGCGCCTCAGAACTCGCTGCCCAGTCACATGCGCCGCCTGGACCAGCAAGCCCGGATGGGTCAGACCCGCCATCAACACCACCAGAACAGGAAGACAATGTGCCCGATACGCCCGAGGACCAGAGAGAGTTGCACCAGAAAAAGCGCAGAAGAAGCTCGGCTGCCTCCACGCTCAACTATCATGATGGCGAGGACGACACGTTAGCTTCGACAGTCTACAGTTCCGACTCTGATGGACCAGATGGCGTGATCGAGACACATGAAGAAATCGACTCTGACTCGGGCAGCGACTCCGACAATGATGGAACAACCATGGATATGGACATTGACGAAATTACGGGCACGTCGATTGCATCTGGCCGATCAAATTGGACCGAGCGTTCCATGGATTCCGAACACGACACTTTAGAAGATGCTCTACGACTTGCGCAAAGACAAGCACATACTCAGAGCATCGATGAGGAAGAAGAGATCATTCCGTCTTTCGGCTGGGCCAAGAAGCCGGCGCCTTTACAACGCGACGCACCTCAAGAGACTCGGCCCGAGGCCTCTCCTCTTGACGCATCTGGCGGCCAGGACGACGAGAATGGCACCGAGATTGATATGGACATGGACATGGAGATGACACGTCCAATGGGCGGCATCATCAAGTCAAATGTTCCCGAAGATGACGACGCTGGAGACGAGGACATGTCAATGGATGTAACCAAGGTGTTGGGAGGCATCCTAGCTCGACAAGGAGTCACTACCAGTCCTGGAAACGCCAATGAGGACTCCTACGTGGAGGATGCAACGATGGACATGACTATTGCGCTCGGTGGCATTCGACAAGCACAATCAACACAAGAGGACGTCACCGAGCTGATGAGCAATGCTGGTTATGAAGACATGTCGATGGAGTTTACAAATGTGATAGGTGGTGTTCTGGCCTCGACGCAGGCTGCAATAAATGGCAGGAAATCCTTGCCGAGCCGACGACGAACAGCCGGTGCGGACGACGAAGCTACCATGGATATGACTGTCGGACTTGGGCGTATCATTCCCGGCCAGCAGGTCACTGAAATTAACGACGACGAGGACAACGAGGAGGATGCAACGATTGGCATGGAGATGACGCAGGCCATCGGTGGCATCATCTCCCACCCGTCTCCAAAGGAGGCTCGCACAATGGCGAAGCAGCTGATGGAGGAAGAGGTCGACCGAAACGACAGTACCCCTGTCATGGCTGACTCTCCTTCCAAACGACGTCTGTCAGCTCTGACGGAAAACAAAGCGTCTTCGCCAGTTGTTGAAAGCCCTGGACTGTCAGCTTTCCGTGGAAAAGGACTTCGACACAGTGTCGTCAGGTTGCAGAACTCCTCTTCTCCCATGCGCAACTCTTCACCTATGCGCAACTCATCTCCCATTATGCGCAATTTATCTCCCATGCGCAATTCGTCACCAATAGTGAACCCTTCCCCTATCAGGAATTCCTCCCTGCGGAACTCATCCCCCGTGCGTGACCCATCTCCTGCAAAGTCCTCCAGCCCCTTGAAGGATGCCACGCCCAAATCCAAGGTCGCCTCGTCTCCGCCCAAGAAGACTCCATCCACCAAGTCACCGAGCAGGTCACCAGCGAGGAGTCCTTCACCTCAGCGGCCTGCAATCCAAAATTCAACCACGCCCCGATCAGTCCAGAAAAGCCCTTTCAGAACCAGTATCTTCCAGCAAGATCCATCAACTGGCATGTCAACACCACGACACGTACTCACGCCTCAGAAGCGAACGCTCTCTGGGGTGGGTGCTGACCGGCCCGGCCTGGGATCCCCCAAGGTTGCTCAGATCATGGACCGCCGCGAGTCTATTGGCGAAACAGCAGACAACTTCGTTCCAGGGAAGCCCGGTCGGGGAGTCACATTCGCCGATCCACGAGACTTGGAGCAGGAACTTGATCGAGATCGCCAGTCAGAAGAGGAGCGAGAAAATGGCCGGGCAATTCTCGAAAGAGAAGCGGACGGCGATGATGAGAACTCTACAACAAACCTGAAGGACATGATCTCTAGCATGACTCCCAAAAAGAAGAGTGTTCCTCTCCGCGGGCGAAAGAGCCTGCACGTGGGTAGTGCTATGGGCCTCCTCGGCAAGCGGCCATCTGAGCTGGACGAGGATGATGAGGATGAACAGAGAGACGGCGTCAAGAGGCTCAAGGGCCACCAAGGCTCGCCTGTCAAGAATGTACGACTCAACGCTCCTCCATCCAAGGCGGAAACAACTGGCCGTCGCACCAGATCATCGGGCCGTCTCTTTGAAGAGACAGGGAACAGCGCAAGTACGCCAACTCTGTCACTCTCGCCAAAGAAGACCTCCGTGTCATCGCCTCAAGCCAAGAATAGATTCAAAGATGTCGAAGATCAGCCGACGAACACATTCAGCTTTGAGGATCCACCCAAGTTGGATGATCCCGTCGTTCCCGATGACGGCCTGGAGCACATTCACCTGCAGGAGTTCCTCAATATGACAAGCATCCGGTTCATGGAGCTCACCACCACCAAGCGAAGACATACCCAAGCCCCAGATGCCTTCCGAAACAGCACATTGCACAGGGAGGACGACATGTCGTTTGAGCGTTGTGTTGTTGCCGGAGCCTGCACCGTTCCCATGCTGGAGCTCTATCAACACTCATGCCGCGAGCTGAAAAAGTACATTTCCGAGGGCCGTCGTATCGTGCGCGAGATTGAGACGGAAACGTTTGAGGAAAACCCACCATTGTTCAAAGAGTACATGTCTGCATCGCCGGACTTCAAGCTGCTAATGGACAACCAATTCAAGAACGTCAAGACACACGCACGACTACTCAGCAAAGCCATGTGGTATGAATGGCGCATGAAGCTCCAAGATGGGCTCAAGGAAGGTCTTTTGAAGATTGGCGAGGATATGGACGAAGATGAGCGGCTTCTGCAAAAGGAGGAAGAGCTGTTGCAGTCCATTCTCCCAGCACTCTCAGCACAGTCCGATGCACTCGAGGCGGAGCAAGAGAACCTGCAGGCCATTGCCGAGGAGCTTGCGGACTGCGACCCCGAGGATCTGCAGGCTGCTCGAGCTGAACTGACAGAAGTGGATTCCGACATTGAGGCCAAGACTCGTCAGATTGAGGAGTTGCAGCGCGCGCTTCAGGGCACCGAGTCGGCCGTGATTTACTTGTCCCAGAAGAAACAAGATTGCACCTCGGAGATTGCGGCAGCCGAACAGATTCGAAAGGAGTGCAGAGGCTGGACATCCAACGAGATCAGCTCCCTCAAAGGTGGGTCTACCCCGGACTGCCGTGTACTGTACCTGACTAGAACCAAGCTAACACATGTGCGCGCCAACAGAAAAAGTCGACAGCATCGAAAAGGAGCACGGCTGGAATATCAGTGGCATCTCGGGCAGCCGAGTCTCCATGACATACCGCCGCGACATTGAGCTGGTATTTGACATTGCCTCATTCCAGGGCAGCGCGCACCAGAAGGGCAGCGGCTCTAGCGGCTCGCGCATTGACCTGTGGTACGTTGCAGCCAATCGGGAGCACGACCCGCAGCCGTCGACTCCCGAAAAGGAATTTTTTGTCCAGAGCATCCGTGATTACGTCAGAAGACTGGACCAAGCTAGCACAAAGATCTCCACTCTGCTCCGGGCCGTCGGCGCCGCGTGGGACAAGGCCGGCGCCGTTGCCGACGACATCCGTATGCTGACTTGCACATTTCCGACCGCCGTGTCTCGGACTGGCGACTCCAGCATCGGGGTCAAGGTTGCCCTTCTTCTTGCAGGCTTGCAGACCAAGGTCGACATTTTGCTCAATTTGCATGCACAATACACACCGGGCGGGCTTGAGATTGCCATTGCGCCTCAAGCAAATGTAATCTACGGTGAACACTTCAAGATTGATAACGTGTGCGACTACCTCACGACGCGTCTGGGTGAAGCTGTCAAGTCCAACGACGAGGCTGCTGACAAGGACTCATGGAGTGATGTCATTGTCGAGCTGCACGAGAGACTGTTGGCGAGAGGAAGGAAATAGGCTTTTGGATTGATTGGTTGTAATGAGTGATGACTTGCAGTCAGCTCATCAAGACTGTATGGGGGAATTGGAGAATCGGAGTCAAGGGAATATACCTTAGCGTTTGAATTCCACTGTTTTGCCTTGTATTGTTGCTGCAGTCATTAGAATGACAATTCCAGGAGTAGTGGTTCCCACATGATTCAAGTTTTGTTTGTGTATTATTTGGTGCTATTGATGACTTGTCACTTCAGGTTGAAGTTATGCTAGGTATCACTTGAATTTCTCGTCAACGTTACGCCTGTTTTGCTTTGTTCGGTCAACTTCTGTTTTTGACAATAATATTAAAATTGATTACACGGATTCAAACAAATAAATTGCCAGACACGGGAGATTCATGCCTTGCATCTGTGAAGACATTCATCTGAAGCTTTGGGTTATCTTATACCAGTGTGTTCGACTCGTGAAGTAGACAAAATATTAAATATAGTATCTATGTCAACAAAATCATTTCTGAATAAAATACAACTAATACAATGCATCCATCTAATACCATATCATCAAACAAAACAATCACACATGCACGTCATCAAAATATACAAATGAATAAAGCAAGAGACAGGAGCAGATAGATAGGAGTGCACATGGAAGGAAAGAAAAAAAAGACAAAAATTCAACACAACATGGAATTGAACTGCCAGTCTAGACAAAAAGAATTCCTTGAGCGGTCTACTTGGGGGCAGACCGTAACCACTGGCCTAACCAGCACCCAGTTTAGTTTAGACAGGTCATGTCCCGTTGCCCCGGACCTGTGACAATTCTCTGTCTTTTTGGATCTTTAACCTTGGTCTGGTTGTCTGGTTTCACATCTTGGCTAGTGCCAGTGTTGCTGCGTTTGTACTCCGTGTGCATCATCACCCTCCATCTTGACTTGCAGCCATTTCGAGCTCAGTTACTGTTGATGCCATGACTCTACGTATGCACTCTGCGCATCACTGCCATCAGCATGCTTTTCTATTCAAAGTCACGCACTCAATTTCCCAGTGTCAAGATAACTCGGGTGGAGGGACTGCATTTAGCATTGTATTACTTGAGCCCTGGTAACATTGGAATTGACTCAATTGCATCAACCATCTCGACAGTGGTATCATACATGCACGATGCGAAGGCCTTCGGATCATGGGTATCCAGAAAATGCTTGATTGCGCGGGAGCACAACATAAAAGACTATGGAAACACTCGAGCACACTGACAAGTTTCTTCTATCCATACTTCACTGAAGCTCAACTATTTGACAGTCACCATGGACACATCATGGTTGGCAGCCCAGATGGCACTCTCTGAATACACCGCGAGCCTACCTAGCAGTGCCCTGTCCCCATGTTTCGAGATCATCGTGCAATGCCATGACATGAACGCACCTACAAACCAACTTGTCCCCCACCTTTCCAAATTCCAACATGAAACCCTCAACCTTTGCGGTCAGCTCCAAGCCCGCAAAGAGGGGCACGCGGCTAGCCAACATGAAGCTGTTGATTTTCTGCGCCTTTTGGCTGGTTGCTATCCGAGTGACAGAGCAACGCCGCAACGCGAGCGCGGCCGGGGTACGTACCGCGGCCGCAGATTGACAACAAGCATCACAATCAGTCCCGCGGAATTTGTACCTAGGTACTTTTCCAGCGCCCGAGTACGTACCCATGTACTTTTCATTGTTCCAACATGATGACGGTCGTATTTGTCATAACGGCAAGCAAGAGTTTGATGTAGACAATCCAGTGACATGGCACATGATGCCCTAGTATGCAGTGTTCGTGATGACTCAAGAAGTAATTCGCAGTCGTGCAGTGTTGTGTGCGGAATAGGGGTCACAACTACAGATCAAGGCATGGTTTGACTTGGACAACTCGCAGCGAAGCATGGTGTTTGGAAGCAATAGACAGGATTGCAGTATGGAGCTTGCCCCTGAGTCACGAAATGGAGTCATGTTGGTGTTGAACTTGGTGATATTGAAGTCTACATAATGCTCAAGCTGCCCGCCAGACACTTGACGGCCTACGACGATGGAGTTGAACGTTGTAGGAACTGTTTGGCGGCATTGATCAATGTCACTGGCGGTGCAACATCAATGCATACTATACTATCATGCTGGCTTGACTGTCTGAATGGGCCAACCCGAGCCGAGTGACTTCAACGGCCAGAGTCATCACCAGCGCGACCTCACGCGGGCCTGGCAGAACCCAGGAGCCCAGGCGGTCAATAAATGAATTGGAATGAATGTACCTGGAACCTGAAACCGTTGCCTGGCGCCGCAGTCTGAAGCTGTCACCAGGTACCTAGATAGCAAAGTACCATGTGGCCAACCCAAGTACTCGTGGGCCGCGGATTCTGCCCTGGCGACCGCTTGGCGCGGTTTGCAGCTGA
Organism: Pestalotiopsis sp. LF_19_12; assembly: GCA_023510015.1. Taxonomy (NCBI): domain Eukaryota; kingdom Fungi; phylum Ascomycota; class Sordariomycetes; order Amphisphaeriales; family Sporocadaceae; genus Pestalotiopsis; species Pestalotiopsis sp. LF_19_12. The sequence continues at coordinate 14,997 of JALYBT010000182.1, read as the reverse complement.
TCCTTCTGCCTATAAATACTCTCCCACCCTGCTCCCATTCTGACCTTCTCTTCTTCCTTTCTTCTTCGTCTCACCGAGCACGTTCTTATTCACTGGTCAACATTGACAGCTTCGCAGCACTCGCAATTTGCACACAGCATTCTGAACCTCTCCTCCTTAAGACTTTTTCGTTTCCCCTGGCATTTTCTTCCTTCGCGATAAGATGCCTTCCAACGCTCTCTTCACCAAGGAAGCCCAGTGGATCACGTTCCTGGCCACCCTAGTTGTCTACTGCTTGCAGATGGACATCTACGAGGTTGGTCGGGACGAATTCATCAAGTGGTAAGTCATTGTCGTCTCTTCTCTGTCCAGCTTCTGGGTGATGGCCTCTCCCATCCATCGTGACAATCCCCATCTCCTCCATCCCATCGCGTCCTCCTGTTCCACTCTCCATTGCGGCTGTCATCCAGTCCGCCATCCATCCATTGCGCGGTCGATTCATCGGGTCTCCGATCCATAAGTCTTCCATCTATCCATCAAGCCTTTCATCCAGCTCTCCATCCAATCTGCCATGCGCGATCTGCCATGCGCGATCTGCCATGCGCGATCTACCTCTCTCGATTTTCCCATCGTGACAAATTCCACCGTGACTGCTACCCCTCCATCATGACCCCTCCATACCTTCCACCCACCCAGCATCAACACCATACAACATCAACATCATACAACACCAACACCATACAACACCAACACCATACAACACCAACACCATACAACACCAACATCATACAACACCAACATCATACAATCTTATCCAGTCCATCCACTCCATCCCATCCAGCGGATCAATACTGCCTGCTTCCATCCACTCTTTGCCCATTTCACACGTCTCACTCGTGTCATCGTGACATGTCTCTCGCATCCCTCCCACCATGCCACTCTTGAGTGAACATTTCTTTTCTGACCAACTTTTCTCTCCCAGGATCATCCCGACCGGAATGATCGCCTCGATCCTCTGCTTCGGCATGGATCCCGGCGTCTTCATCTGGCTTGCTTTCGGCGTCGGCATCTTCGTGCAGCCGCTCGCCTATGTCCCCCGGTTCGTCCTGTACGGTTACCTTCTTCTCGTGGCTTTGCCATCCTGGTTGATAGTTGCGACCAAGTTTATGGCTCGGTCCGCACACTTGATCCCTCGATACGCCCGATGGTTGGTTGCCCTGCTGGTCGTTCTGGACTTGCGCGAGTTTAACCTGCGCGACTGGTTCTGGAAGGACTGTCTTGCCGTCCTGGCCTGGCAGTTCCTTGGCTACACCCTCTTTGCGTTCCTCGTCTATCTCGGCCATGCCGTCGAGGTAATGGAGTCGGCTGAGGCAGCTCGAAAGGCATCTTCGCAGGTGTCTGAGACTGCCAACGCTAAGGACATTGCCTCGGAGGATGGACCTCAGATCGCAAAGGGCCCCACTGACGTTTGGACGCTGCTCCTTAACAACAGCGACGGCGTGTACGGTCTTGCTTGTCTCCTGTGCCCGGTTCTCCTCGGATTCGTGCTGCGTGTGCTCCTCGCCCCGATGGTGCCATCTGAGAGTCGTTCCGACCCCCTTGGCTCGCTACCTTGGTTCTCGCGTTCGGCTCAGGCCCATCATCGCCTCCAGCTGTCTCCTGTTAGGAAGCCGGAGTTCGCACCGGAGTTCAATGTCAAGCCCCGTGCACCGCCCAAGCCTTGTTATAAGGTCCAACCTGTCGGTGGCAAGCCGCTCGAGTTCAAGGACTGCGACACCACGGTGAAGCCGAAGACGAATCCGTTTAGTACGGGTCCGTCTCAGTATCAGCCTGGTCAGTATCGAAGACTCGAGATCCTGGACAAGAAGAAGAAGCCCGAGCCCGAGCGCAAGCTCGAGAAGGTCGAGATGGCCCCCCAGCCCAGGGGTCCCGAATTCTACGAAATGGTTGCCAGGCAGTCCCTCATCTGTAAGTGAAGATTGAACCATTTGACTCCCCCCCCTCTCCTCTGGCGCCTCTAGTCTGCTCTTGAGATAGTTGCTAATCATGACTCCTGCAGTCCGTGAACGTGAGCGTCAATGGCGCGAAAGGTCTTGGGCTAGATCCGGCCTCATCTGGAGGGCCGATCAGCCGAGGCCCCAGCCCCAGGCCGAGCTGGTCTTGTACAACCAGCCCCCTCCATCTGTCGGTCCTTTCCCGAATGTAGGGGATCTTCTACCCGCTTTCTGTCCCCCTGTGCAGCCTGGCTTGCTCGGTTTTCCTGGCTAGTGCCCGGAGCCCGAGCGTGTCGCGCAGCCAGTGGAGACACCCTACATTGGGTATTGGCATGAAAAGGAGGGTGCTGCTAACGAGGCTCTTGACGTCTCGATGTCAGACCAGCCCGACCTGCCGCCGTTCACCGATGAGGAACCTGGACCCGCTGTCACCGTCGACGAAAAGGTTTGGGACGATGCCGTGGCCGACATGGAAGGAGTTGAGGAACGCCTGATTGAGGACGCCGCACCAGAGCAAGTGCTCGCGGTCGAGATCTACACTCCGCCTATGGAAGTTGTCTCGGAACCTCTCGAGCACGAGGCCGATCCTCCCATGGAGGTCGACTGTGAGCCTCGTGAGGACGAGTTCGACAGTCCAATGGCGGATGTTGTAAAGCGGGCGGACTTCGTCAACGACGCCACACATGAGCGTCCGGGCTCTCAAGTGGTCGAGAGCTCCACTCCCGAAGTCGCCATGGTTGAAGTTCCCGAGCCAACGGACGTGGTGCCGCATGTGCCGATCGTGGAGAACGCAGTGGAGAGCCAAGTCGCGATTCGTTCGCGGCGTCATAGGCTAATTCTGGGTGTCGAACCACGAAATCGTGCCATTGCGCCCATGCGCCGGAGGAGGGCCAAGGATCCCTTCCTACCGCCTGAGGATGACGTCCCGACTGTAACGGTTAAGACTCCCTCGCTGGTGCAGGATGTGGCCCCTGGCCCCAAGTTTGGTCGTATCTCGACCTTTGAGTCTGCTGTCGAGGCCCCTGCCGAGACTCCTACTCGGGCTCGAGGTACCCAGGCTTTGGTACCGGCCATTACTGAGCCCAGCGTCCCAGCGGTCGAACGCTGGATCCCACCCACGGCTCCGGCCGTGGTGTTGGACCAGGTTGCGACTCCTGGACCTGTGCGAGGTTCTGGTCAAATGCCTTCGTCGACGGTTCCTACCTTCTCGTACAATGCGGCGAGCACAACTCCGTTTGCTCCCCCGCCTGCTGACCCGTTCAGGTTCTCTGTTCTTCCGCCGCTTCCTGAAGTTCCCGACATCGATTCGGACGACTTGAGCTCGTTGGCTTCGGAGCCGGAATTTGAGTCTGTTTGGGAGCGTGAGGCCGTGAATAGCACGGTGCTTCCTCCCACCTCAAACCCGGTTCCGGAGTCGGCAAATGAGTCCATGACGGCCGAGGAGGAGTTGGATCTTGAGGCGCAGCTTGAGCGTGAACTCCTGGCGGACTTGGCAGGACTGGATTTGGCCCGGTCGCCGTCTCCAAGACCCGCGGGACCTCCTCAGGGAGGTTTCACCTTCAACGTTGCTGGCGTCCCCGCTGCCACCCCTGGTGGTCAGCCCGCCGCATCAGAAGTCGTGCCCAGCTTCGACTTTTCCTTTTCCGCGCCGCGTCCGTCCAACACTGCCACTGGCACTGCTGGTACCTTTGGTACTGGTTTTGCCTTTGGTGCTGGGGCGGCGCCGCTGGATTTTGGCTTTGGTCAACAAGCTGCTGGTGCACAGGGTTTTTCGTTTGGAGCGGCGGCCGGCGAGAAGAACTCGGCCTCTGATGCCGTCGCAACTTCATCTGCTCCGGGTGCCAAACGTCCCAAACTTGCGGCCAAGGGTCGTCGAGTGAGGGATTCCGCACCGGTAGTTGATTCCGAACCTGCTGACTCTGCAGTCACCGCGTCCGCTGGGGATGTCGTTCCTCGGGAGAACGGCAGCCTGATACCGGCGGTTGACGAGGAGGAGGCGTTGTTCGATGAGTTTGCGATGGCATTCAACGCGGCCGAGGAGGAGGAAGAGAGGCGTATGGCTGCCCGGGATCGTCATTACGATGCGCCAGACCCTCTCTCCGACGATTTGCCCGGAGACGACGACGACGTCGCCAACCAGATGAGTGCGGAAGACCGCGCTTTTTCCAACATGGGTTCAATTCCCAGTCACTTCATGATGACACCGGAGAAAAAGTAGGTCTGAAGTGTCTCGCCTCGTTCTGGCAAGGAGTAGACGTTCCGGTGCAAAAAGCGGTTTTGTATTTTTCTCTCCCCCCACCCCCCTTCCTTCTTCCCTGGTGAGGAGCAGCCGATAAATGCCCTCCGGAGAGCCTCGCGGCGATGACCCGGACCTTGGATAAAAGTTCGCACCGTGACGTAGACACTTTGAGCATTCTCTCAAACCATACCCTCGATCAAAAAATCATCTCAGATTTTCGAGAGTGCCAGTGTCGGGTTCCAGGGCTGAGTAGCGCTTCCGACAACAATACCCTTTTCGACAACAACAGCATCCCAAGACATCATTTCTCTCTCCGATGTTGTGCTGTTCCAGAGATATCTCCCCAACATCAACAAAGTCACAACGAGTTGATGGATATCTTCTGAAGGGAAGCGTGAAACCAAGACGAACTTTGGGAATTGGAAGGAGTCTCCTTGCGAGACAACCTCACTAGGAATCATCAAGTCAATTCCTGATACAGTGAGATGATCATCATCTGAGATTTGTTTCTCCAGAGAACCAGCTTGTGATTCAACCACATTATCATGATTCATGGCCTCTCGCCATCGGACAAAAGCAATCACATCACCATGGCCTTGCGCCATCGGATCACACAAGAGCCAAAGCCCACTCCTCATGGGGTGGGCGCTTCTACCTCATCATCACCATGGCTCTGGTTCTCTTTGGAAGAAACGACGAAAAAGTGGCCGTATCAGACCAACTTCACCATCATCGGAACATTCGACAATCATCAAACATCAGCCTGCGCTTTCGAGCACACTGTTCCAATTCTGACGGTCTACTTTTTCGATCTGACTTGAAATTTTCAATTTCACCCGAGCTGCAAGCAAGCCTCGATGCCTTCATTGCGACGACACTTCAGTCTCGCTCAACAAGCAACACAAACAACTCGAAGCATCATCGACTTCTCTCAACAAGTCATCGAGCACTTTGAAGCATGTACAACTCTCCTTCTCGCATCAATGACACTGAAGCATGGCTCTCACATAGCAATGCTCTCCGACTCTGTCATCAAACCCACCACGCATCGCTTCTTGCTCTTGGCAGCTTGCAACTCTTCTGGATCTTCGGATTCAATGACATGTTTTCACAGTACATTTCGTTGTAAGGCGACGGCAAAATGTTCACTGGACTGTCCGGTTGATGGATCTTGTCTTGAGATCTTCATCATCCACCCCCAACCTTGGAGACTTTCCCAACAAGTAGCTCTTGTCCGGACTGACTCCGCGTTCCTGACCGAATGGCTCTTCTCTCTGCTGTACCAATGATATCACCACGGTGGTATTATCTCAACTTTAGACGAGATATTCGCGAGCATTTCAACCATCCAACAGACCACACAACTTCACTCATGCATCAACTCATCACTACCATCTTTGCTTCCATCCGGAAGTCAGGATGAAAAAAAAAAAAAAAAAAAAAAAAAAAAACCACTTCAGATGCTTTGGTCAACCCGGCCCATTCAAGGAACACCAAAACCCCCCCATCTCAAACTCACCAGAAAACTCCTCGACTCGACTTGGCATCCTTTGTTGCGCCTGTGGGATTCTCTCCCATTGCAGATCCAACTCAAGCTGTACCTGAGAATCTCTCACTCAGCTGATGAACCCACTACCACAGCACATTTGCATCAATTCGATCATTCGCAGCAACCGATCCCATCCGAGTCTGTGACCACGGTCACCACCTTTGCCTACAAGTCCAAGCGAATCTCCTCCACCTCGATGACCTCAAGAACCAAACCACAATCATCACTCCGCAACTTGGTCTCGAAACCAGCGGTCTTCAGCTCTTCACTTGAGCGACACTCACGAAAAACCAAGTCGGCACTTCTCATTGCCGCGCGAGGCATCATTGTCTTCCGAGGACATGATTTCAAGGACATTGGCACACAACAACCACAAGAGTTTTCGAGATACTTTGGCCGCCCACACATCCATTTGAGCTCAGCACAAACACACCCAAGCAACAACACAGACAAGTTAATCTCAACTTTTGTCACTCTTTGCATCCAGGCTCAAGCCAACCGCATACACCCTGTTGCAGCTCATATCGATGGCGCCATCAATCTACACCATCTGCCCCGGTCCAGTCACAACATCTGCCGGGCACAGCTTCACTCCAACAAGCTGAGCACCACGTGCTACCCCTCTGATGTCTCCTCATCGAGCATCAATCAGCAGGCATCCATCATTTTGCTGATGCCCTGCTCGTCACACCTTCCAACTTGTGGCGATCCTGCCTTGACATCTTCAGGTTGCGGCCATGCGAACAACTTTCCAATCCAATCAAGACCACATCCTCCAAGGAATCTCGTGCCAAAACACAATCAGCTTTCTCAAAGCCAAGCAGGCAATTGCACGAAGGGATGGAAAGCATGTTCGTCGCGAACCACGTCAAGTCAGGCCATCATCATCAAATGCGCATTCATCCAAGTAAGTCACTAACACTATGCCGTCCCCATCTCTTGGGGACTTCTAACCTTGCTCAATAGGTGACATGTCGAACATCATCAGTCTCCGCTGATCTCAGCATCAATCTCTGCCGACCCCGGTCTCACGAATCGCATCATTCGACTCCAACTTCAAGAGTCCAAGGCCATCCTCAAGCCCCTGTTCAAGTAAGTCATGGCCCAACTCCTGCACTTCATCGCCCTCAGCGCATCCAACTGACTTCTGTCTCTCTCCAGCACACTCCATCTACAAAGTCAAGCTGTACAAGTCCAAACCATTCGAGACGACTTCGGTCCGTCGCGCTGTGCCTCAACCGCATCAACATGCCACACAGCCCATCTCCCGAGATGACCCAACCCTCGCGCAGTGCATCGATCGCTCTCTCAGCTCAGCACAGCCCATCTCCCGACTTCAACGTACACATCGAACAGGCAGGTTTGCGCCATGGAACATCGGGATCATCACCACCTTTTCTCAAAAGCATGTAGCATTCAGACAAACCTCAAGCTACTTGGTGATTGATCCTCATGGCGAAGAGAAGGAAACCTTGGTGAGTGCTCCTGCATCACATCACACTGCAGCCAACTCTCGAGCACCACCATCAAACACATTCAGCCAAGAAGAAGGCCAAAATACAATAGACCAAGAAGAAGGTCAAAAAGCCAAGAAGAAGGCAAAAACATAGGCCAAGGAAAAGGTCAAAAAACCACAAACCACAAACACACCAGAAAAAACTGCATCATGTCATCCAAAAAAACAAAAACAAAAAAAACCTCATGTCCACGAAGACAACTCAATCAGCCAAAAGGAAGGCTCAAAAAAATAGGTCAAGGAAAAGACTATAAAACCCACGCGAAACCACATCAAACAAAAAAACATCATTTCACGCCAAAAAGAAGACAAATCTCACAGGCCAAGGAAAAGGCCAGAAAACCACATACCAGAAAAAACATGATCACATCACACACAATCAACGTATGGATCATGGCCAAAAAGAAGGTACCGCCAAGAAGAAGGCATCAAAAAAAGTAAGTCACAGACCAAGGAAAAGGTCAGAAAACCACACCCACCTCACAAACAATTTTCTACTCTATCCAAGCCAAGAAGAAGGCACCACTGTCACAGGCCAAGGAAAAGGTCAGAAAACCATCTCCTAACACAAACACAAAAAAAGACATGATGCAGGCCAAGAAGAAGGCACCCAAAAAAAAAAAAAAAAAATCAAGGCCAAGGAAAAGGCCAGAAAACCACATACCAAAAAAAAACATGGTCACATGCAAAAGACATGGATCATGGCCAGGAAGAAGGCACCGCCAAAAAGAAGGCATTCAAAAAGTCATAGGCCAAGGAAAAGGCTAGAAAACCACTCCAACCTCACATTTTCTATTTCCAAAGCCAAAAAGAAGGCAACTTTTCATTTCACAGGCCAAGGAAAAGGTCAAAAAACCACCAAAAAAAACATGATCACATGCACACAAGCATACAAGATCATGGCCAGAAAGAAGGCACCGCCAAAAAGAAGGCAATCAAAAAGTCACAGGCCAAGGAAAAGGCTAGAAAACCACTCCAACCTCACATTTTCTACTCTCAAAGCCAGAAAGAAGGCAACCAAGTCACAGGCCAAGGATCAGGCTAGAAAAACCATCTCCGACAGTTAAGAGACATGGCTCACATCCCATGAGGCGGAGAGATGCAACACAAAAGATGTTCATCGGGGCAGAGGGGTCACGTCGGAGGACTTGGTGACACACTGGTGGTTGTATATGTGTAGATGGGCGGAGAAAGAGGGCTAGAGAGAGAGAAGCTGGTCACATACACGGTGAAAGCGATGTCATGAACCTTTTTCCTGATCGACCACGGCAAAAGATGGCGACAGGTTTTTAGCAGGCTTGACGGGAAACAGGTAGATGGAATAAACACATACAACCAAACAACATCCTTGACTCTTGAATATCGTGACTATTGTGCTTTTTGACATTGATATAACCAACATACGTGACCAACTATTCCCATCTAGACCAAGAACACCGGTGAGTGATTCCCTCTCCCCACACCATATTTCCCGAGATCACTTCTTGTTCTTCTGACAAACTCGAACCCACAAATCTGTAAGCACGGAATACTTGATGGCATCAGGCAAGACCAGAAATACATCGTCATCTAGTCCTCCGCCATCAAGTCTGCGATCACAGGTTCTCCCGGCGCTTCCAACGGCGAAGCGTGTGTGCGACCTGCGAAAATGGCAGCACACTTGCGGCAACGAGTGGCCGGCACTGACGATCGAGGACTAACCAGTTGCAAAGCGCTCCCATCGGTTCAGACATATCTGGCAGAAATACGGAACAAATACTCCCGATGGGAGCTGAGGCCAAGCTGGGCATCGAAGCCGGAGATCGATATGGGGACGAATGACTTTCTTCCGCCACCTCTCAAAGATTTGCACAACCAACAATTGCTGGACTGACAAGATTCTCAACTCCAACTCCTCTACTGAGCCCGTGGCATGGGCCAATTGATGATGTCTGCGGGTGTCGTTCAAGTGTCGCTGGACCGCGCAAGGAGAGACGCCTAAGGTTAGCTAATTACGCTGACTGCACATGGAAATCTCAAATACAAATGACATTCGCTGTTACGAGATTTATGAACTGCTGGTTTAAGGGCAACTTCTACTGCGCCCAAAGTCTTCAATAACGGGTTCAGTTGGTATTCTATCCAGCCAACCTTCAACGTTTGACATGCTTTGCTCAAATGACGCGGAATCTAGTGACGCTGAATCCGTCTCGCTTTCGTCTCCTTGGCCTCCCTCCTGGAGATAGTCCCCCAGTTGAAGATAATCTCCTAGCGCGACAGAAGAAGACGGGTCGTCCGCCATTGCTCTAGATTTTAGTAGGGCACGTTGCAAGCTGCGGTATTCTTTGGTGTGAACTCCCTTGTCTTCAGTTTCGAGACGTGTAGCTGTCTCGGCTGCTCGGTCCAATTCCGAGATTGTGGGAGACTATCGCTTCTTAATCTCTGTTGCCCAGCCTTCAATACCCTCACCACGGCTGCCGGGGACCAGACCCTCTAGTTTGACATCCTCCATGCCAGGGGTATCATCTAACCACGGATGATTGGCCATGCCACCGGCATTGGCCCTCTTCTCTGGAAGCAGTTCGAGCATGGGGGTCAGAAAGCTTGCCACGTCGGCAGGATGGTATTCCATGGCATCCTCCTCTTCGTCGTTGTCCTTCTTCTCCTTGGCCTTGCGCTCTCGTTCCTCGCGCTCCTTCGCGGTCTCCTTACCCTCCTTGAAGTGGTATTTCTCGCGGAGGACGTCGGGCAGTGCCCAGTGGCGTAGCCGGTGAATGTTGCGGAGTTCACCCCTCTTGTTGAATATCTCTTGCGACCACCGACCGTTCTTCCACAGATCCTTGGGAAATGGCCCTAACAACTCGATGATTTGAGCTATGTGGTCGTCGTCCTTGCCATACTTGGTGCCAGATTGGGGGTCGAAGAGGTAGTCTCCAGTGATCAGTTCAAACACCTGGAAATTACCAAGTCAGTCAAGCTTCAAGCCATGATGAAAGGGTGCCCGGCTTACCATGGCCGCCATACTCCAGACATCAGTGCTGGCGCCCCATTTTCCGCCCAGAATCACCTCGGGGGATCGATACTGCCGGGTCTGGATATCGTTCGTAAAGTGGTGCGACACCCAACAGGCGTTTCCTAGATCGGCAATCTTCACATTGATGATGGGACCTCTTCTCTTCCTCTTCTTCTTGTCGCTAGACGAGGAACTCGATCCGCTACCAGATTTGTCGAGAGAGATGCCAGAGACCTCCTTAGTCAGAATATCACTGTCATGGTCAGCTATGCGCAAAGATGGATCTACAGAGCGATGAGCTTACGCAGTCTTCTCTCGCGAATCTTCACTGGGGCTCTTGGCGCCTGGCGATGCTGTTACGATGTTAGGGAAAACCTGATTTGAGTGGGGGCGAGTGTGCTCACAGTCTTGCATCACCGCGTTCAAGCTCGTGTGCGACTTGGGCGAAGGAAACAGGTTGTCGCGGTTGAACGTGGCGTTCAACGGGGACGGCAGTGGCTGACTGCCAGTGATGAGGGTCCGTCTGCGTCTCCGACCGTTCCTATGGTTTTCCTTGTCGGAGCCTTCGTTCTTGACGACCTTCTTCACAACTTGTTCCACGTCGCCGATCTCGATCAAGACGTTTTCGGGCTTCAAGTCGGTATGGATGATGCCGCACTCCCTGTGGAGATAATCGAGGCCCATCAATACCTGCTTCGCGATTTGCATGACCAGGTCTCGTGGGATGCCGCGGTGGTGCCACTTCTTGATCAGACCCAAGAGGTTCTCTCCCAGCACCTCAAACACCATACAGACGTGTGTACCATTCGGGCCCTTGTGGTCGAACGAGTCGAGCAGACTGACAACGTATTTGCGACCAGGGTGATTCGGGTTGGCATCAACGATCTTCTTAAGAAGCTTAATCTCATCGATGGCGGTTTCGGTGTAATGACTGGCGGACCGGACGACCTTCAGGGCGACGTGCTTGCCGGTTGTGTTATCCCTGGAAAGCCAGACGGTGGAGAAGTGACCCCAACCGAGCTTGCGGACGACCGTGTATTTCCCATCCTTGAACTTTTCGCCAATCTGGACGGGGTGGTAACCGCCTTTGCAGTAGTCTTCAGAGTCTTCTTCGTCGGCGGTGTTCTCGGCGGCTTCCTCCGGGCCCGACGACGAGGTGGGCGAGGGCTGGTTCATGGCGGACGACAGGTGAGGCGTTCTATACATTGTCATGGTTAGTAAAGGATCTTGCAGAAGCAGCACATTTGCGAGAGAGCGGCTCAGTACGACATTTGGGGGTGGCGACAGCTACGCGCGTAGCGAGAAGGACTGACTGGGAGCGAGAGCGGGCGCAATGGCAGGAGGGCTTGTGGGCGAGTGACGGGGAGAACTGGAACAAATGCAGGGCATGTGGCCAGGCGCCTAGCCTTGGTAACCAGACTGATATCTGTTTCCAGCAACTTCCCCTCCAAAAAAGGCAGAAAAGGGCAGGCTGCTATAATATCTTGCCTCTATGCAGGCCTCTTGCGGTTTTGGGGGTGTGGCTGTCTGTCTGAATGTATGCCCGCCCAATCGACTTGCAGCCAAGCAGAGGTCGAGCCAGGTACAGGTAACAGAACACAGCACAGCACAGCAGAGGGCGGCACAGCAAGCACAGTACAGCACAAGCGGCGGCGGGATGGGTGTGGGCTGTAAGAGGTGTGGTGGGGGAATTGGTGGGTAGGTTCATTAGGGTCCGAGGACTAGCAATAACCTTTTCTTGATGTTGTTTGTGCCCGACATGTTGTCTCACGGGTCGCGAACCTAGTCCGGGGGGTCGTGGACGTGAAGGGGGAGGAAGCGAGACGAGAATTGGGAGGTCAAGAGACCAAACAATCAATCTGATAGTGGTATCAAATGTATGTGGTGGAAAGCAGAAGTTTGGGCGGAGCAGGAAAGTGTATGGGAGAATCTGAGACGAGAGCGAGCCACGGTCCCGCGCCAGTGACTTTGCATGCGCTGGTGTGAGCGATAATTCTTGAATCGAATCAGACCGCACAGCTATGCAGGAGACGCAGAAGCGGGCTCCATTCGACGATCCCCCTCACGCGCAAGCGCTTGTGCTTGGTTTTTGTGCATGGTATCCTGAAAGAGGTCTCGCGCCCAAGGAGGCCCAGACTTTTTGCAATGCAATCAATCGCAGCAGCAGCCAGCCAACAGCCAGCCTGTTTCTTTGGCCCCGTGTCGCTAGGTTGGTAGGTAGGTTGGTAGACAGGTAGGGAGTCTCCAAAAGGTGACCCTGCTGGATTATCCAGACGGGGCTCCCATCTTCGAGGGGCATTGGATGTATGGTACCGCAGGCGCATATCGGAATAGTACTCTGTACAGTACCATACGTAGTAGTAGTTGTACTATTGCGCGGTCGGGAGCCAAAAAGACCTGCACAAGCTCGACTTGCTGCTTGATTGCGCCGTGCCCAGACTTGCCAGGATATCAACCAGCCCCGCCACCGTTGATACCACATCCAAGGTGACTGACTATCATGGCTGGGGGAGTGGCAGAATGACATTGTTGGCCGTGCATTGTGTATGCCAAACACAAGTGATTGTGCAAAAGAATGCCCATTTCTTTGCCAAGCACTCGCTGTGGCTTTCAATGGCTCCCTCGACCGCGGGGAAGAAACTTGTTGAGGGAACGGGGAAGGGAAAAGAAGTGTGCGCAGGCTCAAGGCGACGTTGATCGTGAAGCTCATCACCAGAAATATGATAGAATTCGTGACTTACCCAGTTGGCGATGGACCTTCAGTCGTGATTATCGGCTTCAATCCCTCCTTCTTGCGCTTCTTGCCCAGCGAGGAACTGCCGTTAGCACCAGCCATCAGAGGCTCTGCTGAGGTTGAAGATTGGCCTCCGACAGGACCCTGGGTATCGGAGCCACCCTTTGCGCCCGGTGTCGACGGTTGCGCTTGCGTGCCGGCCATGTTTGCCGAGCGAGGAGATTATTTGGCGACGAGCGCCCGACTGGAATTTGTTGGAAACGTGAGTATGCAGCGTTGAATCCCTGCTTCGCGCCCAATGATGAGTCCACTGAGGACGCGACTACAATCCGAGTCGGCCGTGTCGAGAGATTGCTTTGATGACGATGCAGGATCGTGAATGCGACGCGCTGAAACGAGCGGGCTTTTGGAAATTCGATTGTAGTTCGTTGCGATGCCCCCCGAAATCCTCTCTTGACATATAATCACGGCGATTGCAGTACCGGTCTTGCGAATGGCTCCAAAAAAGCAGGACGAACAAGTTCACTACTACAAGAAAAACGATGGTGCTGCTGACGACCACCAGTATATGTGAACAGTAATGCGATGCTCCAAAGGAGGCGTTGTGGCGATCGAGGGCGACGATCAGTCCAACGGGGGTTCAGAGGTAGATAGATAGGGAGCTTGAGCCGGGCGGATAGATGACGGAAGGTTGGCGTTGGCGGGGGAGGCTGAGATCTAGAGCTCTGCTGCTTAGAGGATGTGCAGCAGCAGCCTGTCCTGTCCTGTCCTGGCTCTTTTTTCGGACTGCTGGTCGGCGGGAGTGGGAGGGTTGGTCTTTTCTCGCAGAATTTCGGAAGCCGGTGTATTGGATGGATCTCTCAGGACGTCATGGCAACCCAAGCTTGTTTTCCCTGCCTTTCGTTCGTTGCTTTCCTATCTCGTGCTCGATGCTTTCAATATAGCTTCCTCGGTATGATTCGTTCGCCCGTTGGTAAACTGCCGGGCGCAATCTCCTCAATCTCTGTGGCTGGGGATCTTGGGATTCTTGAAAATAGCGCAATGCTTGCAGTCAGATATAAAAGAAACAGTCTATCGGGTCGTGTATAACAGGAAAATGGGGAGGCTCGTAATAATAAGACGGCGCAGCCCCAGGTTGGAATTATATTGTTGGTGACACAAAGAGAAGCCCCGTCGGAAGTAGTGAAGTTCTTCGAGGGAGAACTCGAAGACAAGCTCTGGGCCTGGCAAAGCCGTTGTTTTTATTATTAGAAGTAATTAGAACGAACTGAGGAGAGGGAAGGCGGCGTGACGCTTGTCTGCAGCTTCTCTTCCTTCTCTTTCTTTGGTGCGCCCAAGACATGCGAGCCCGGGAAGCAGCATTTGAAGCTTGCCTGTACTTCTTGCCTTGCGAAAAAGAAAGAGAGCATGGTCCATACGTTGCAACCCATCCACATCGATCAGCATCAGTGATCCCCATACTACTTAATTGATACTCGGTAGCCTGTCCAAATAGCAATTACTATTTCCCTCTGCCCACGAACTACACACGATGTTTCATTGCTTTACAGTCTTGAAAGACATCGAGGTACGGTACTTTCCAATAATCGAGGTGCATCCCTGGAAGAAGTCTTTCCAGACCGTTGTGTCGCCTTGGCAGGAATGACCTCACTGGCCCACAACCCTTCTGTGCAACAGTGAACACTTTATCATGCAATTAACAAAGGGACCATGTACCGTCCGCTATAAGGTAGGTGGGCTGTGCCTGGTGTATCTCGAAGATACAAAACGGTTCGCTAGTTCGCCGTGCTACCCAGTAAAGAGCTGCATGAGTGCTACAGTAGACATACCATATGCGTGCTCCTTCTTCATAGCATGAAAATGATCTCGACTTTCACTCATCATTGTCAACGTCTTCTTGAACTACAGATTATACGGTCTTGGGATTGCGTGTGCACCGGATGACCTTGGCACCACTTTGGAGATCTTGCGATCATCACTCGGGCAGTTCGAAT
>JALYBT010000181.1:0-57259 GCA_023510015.1 Pestalotiopsis sp. LF_19_12 | reverse complement strand
GTTTTGCCGTTCAACGCCGCGTTTATACCGCCGCCGTTTACGTTATTATTACCGCCCGCTATATTCCCCCGGCCGCGTTTATTCCCGCCGCGTTTATTTATTTTATTCGCCGAGTTTATCCGGCTTATAATATTTAACGCGCCGAGTTTTATTTAAATTATTTACGTAATATTATCGCCGGCCGTTTTTCCGGCGTATATTATAACGCCGCCGGCGGTAATAAATATTATTAAAATTATATTTCCGGGTATAATTATAAATTTATATAAATATTATCCGTTATTTATACGCGTATAGTTTATAATTAATTTATTTGCGTAACCCCGATTATATTAAACCGGCGACCGTTTATTATTTTAAAACCGTTTAATTTAATACCGTTTTACGCGCCGTAAATTTTACGTTCCGCGTTTTGCGTTATTTTATTAACCGTATATTTAAAAGGTACGCCGACGATATATTATAATATATATTTTATTAAATAATAAAAAAATAATAACGTTAATAACGTTAATAACGTTAGTAATAAGGCTAATAATAAGGCTAATAGCGAAAAAAATCGTTATACGCGTATTCGCGTATTTTTTTTAAAATTATTCGATTTTTTATAACCGGAGGCCTAAGCGCGTTATACGTTATTAAATAAAAAGGTTAATAATAGTTTATTTAGTTTAGTTATTAATATATATATTTTTTTTGTTTTATTATTATTTTGTTATAATTTTTTTTAATTTAATAAAAATATAAAAATATATTTTAATAAAATTTTGCTCGCGTGATCCGTATATTTTTAAAACGCGTTGCGCCGCCGTTTAGTTTTTTTTACCTATTCCCGTTTTATTGCCGGGAGATCGGTTTTATCGTTCGATTTTAGCTCGCGATTTTTTATTATTATTAATAATTATTTTTAAAACCTTCGGGGAGGTCCGGGAGTTTTAGGATAATTACGATAAAATTAATTAATAAACCCCGTAAAATTAAAAGAATTGCGTATTAGGTAAAATTCCGGATTAAAATTATATTTTTTAATCGATTTAATATGTTATAAAGTACGACGATATATTTAGAAATATTTTAATAATAAATCGCAAGGATCCGTACGCTTTGCTTTATAAAATATAGCGCTAAAAAGGCTTTTAACGATTAATTATCCGGATTCGTTTTCGTTGTAAATAAACCGAAATAAACGGACGGAAAAACTTAAATAATAACCTAAATTATAAAGACTCCTCGCCATTTTCGCTAATTATATAACAGGTAACTCGATTTAAAGCGAAGGCCTCGATAACTTATTAAAGTTTAAAAAAATAATCGAAGTAAAACAAAAATATACAAACGTCTATAAAAAAACTAAAATTACGGAGCGGCCGTATTATATAAAAAATGCTTATTAAGACTCGTATACGGAGGCCCGCTCGATAAATCGTGCCCGAATATACGTAATTATAATATATAATATATTAGCCGGTTAAAATTCCTTTAGCTTACAAAGTGCTAATTTGCCACCGATCGGGATTTAAATATAAATTATATTTTTTTTATGTATTTAAACGGGTCGGCTTACTTTTTAAGATCCGTTTAACGTTTTACGGTTATACGTTCGTCGTAAAAGGAGTAAAAAAGTTAATCGGCCTCGAATACAACACGAAAAAAGCATATATAACCGGCTCCGCAAAATATAAAAACAAGCTGTATTTATATACTTTAGGATAATAAAAGCCGTGCTTTTTTTTATTACGACGGTGGAGTTTATAAGCATTTGCTGTTTTTAAGCTAGGTAAAATAATATTTATTTCGATATATACGAGAATTTAATTATATTATAATAATTAAAAATATAAATAATATGTTGCTATATAACTAGCAAGTTATTTAAAAAAAATATTATATTACGCAATATGCTATATAACGAAAAAAATAGCAAATTTATAATGGTGGATTTCGAGCGTGCCGAATTTTATAATTGCGAACCGCTTAGCTTGCTTAGCTTTTATAACTAAATGCGAAAAAAAAACGTACGAAAACAATTAAGCTAATAAAGGGAATATTCATAATAAAAATGGAGACTTTGCGTATAAAGTTATTATCGTATTAATAAAACGATTATTTAGGCATAAAATACAGTAACGGTATTTTAAAATATTTATTATATTTAAACTTTTAGGAAGCCTGGCAATTTTATTATATAAATAAAGGCTTATAATATAATTTTATAAAACCCGAAAATTTGCTTATTTATTTTATAATCAAAGCGACCGCTATTTTATCGGGAAATTGCAATTTTATTTGTTAGTTTATATTTAAACAATTAAGTTATCGGCGTCATGCTTATGGAAAGTAATTAATCTTTTTTATTGCACTCCCCGCTGCAACTTATTATTATTTAACCATATAACGAAACCCGCACATTATACCAAACTTCGCTAAAATCAGCTTTTAAAAAGTCGTATATCGTTAACTACCATAAAATTAACCTTTTAATTTAATATCGTTACACTAAACTAAAGTTAGAACTTTATAAGCGCTAAAAAACACCTTTTTACCTGTTAAACCACCGCTTAGTCACTATAAATCAGCCAAGCAACAACAATTAAAATAAACAATATCATATTAACAAAACGTGGTAAAGCAAGTTTCATTTTATTTAAAAGCATTTTTTCGTAAATTACTAGTCTTGGAAACGATAACTTTTCCAGTTTTAAGCAAGGCTTTTAATTAACTTTATAAAGCAAATCCCTAAAAATAATTTAGCTATTATAAATTTTACTATTAATATAAAAAATGTCAGAATTAGGTATAAACCATAATATCTGCACAAGGAAGCGTTAGATTCGAAGAAGCACATATAAAATAGCACCGAAGGTTATGGTTCGAATAAATGTGTATTATAAGCTTAAAAAAAAGAAATCTAAATACAGGAATATAGTGTCTTTTTATCAATATTTATTCTACGGGTGTAGTTACCTTAAACCAAGTAAGTAGAGTTACCCGGGAACCGGTGGTACGGGAACCGGTAGTACGGGAACCGGTAAAAAAGTGGTTCGGGGATCGAAAGATCCCCGGATCCCCGGTGTATATACACACCAAGCTATTATATACGGCTGCAGGGCGGTATAGGGTAAGCCCTGCTAGCGTTACTAGTAAAATGCCCGGGCTATTGGCAGGATGCCCGGGCTATTATCCAAAAATTACCTTCCGTGGTAACTTAACGATATCTTAGCGGATATTATAGCTATAAATATGCAATAACCTGTATTCGGTAGCTGATTTTATATACTTAACGATATTATATTAATATTTATGTATATTTGCAATATTCCCCTTGTTAAACGGTATCCGTTAAATTAAATAGCTCGATAAACCGTTTAAATTTATTTCGAGGAAAGGGTTTTATTAAGCCGTTTACGGGAATATCGTTCGTCGAAATATATTCGATTTTGATATTTTTGTTTTTTACTTTTTGGCGAACGTAAAAATAACGAACTACCGTATATTTTGTTTGTTGGTAATATTCCGGATTATAAACTAAATTAATAGCTCCGGTATTATTTTTTTTATTAAAACGGAATTTAATTTAATTCCGATTTTTTCGAGGAGATTTTTTAGCCAAATTGCTTCCCGGGTAGCTTGTTTTAAGCCGTTAAATTCGGCTTTAGTAATAAAAAAGGAAATCGTAAATTACCGTTTAGATTTTTACGATATCGGTCCGTTATTTAATATAAATAAATAACCGGACGTAGATTTTCGGGTTTCGTAATCCTTTATAAAATTAAAATCCGAATATCTAAATAATTCGGGTTCCACGGATTTATCGTAAAAAATACCAAAATCGATATAAAATTTAATATAATTAAATACCTTTTTAACTATTTTTATCGTGGTTTTCGTAGGATTTTGTATATACCGGGCAAAAAACGTTACCGGGTAAGCTAAATTAGGTCTGGTTTAAATTATAATATATATTAGCCTTTTAAATAAGTGCTAATATTCGAAAGTAAAATTTTTCGAATTACCGATTTTTTCGGTATTTATATCGTTATTTAAATATAACGATTTTGGGAAGCCGGGAAAAAATAAAATATTAAAGGGTTAAATATCGAATAACCCGTTGTTTTCGAGCAGCTTTTTTAGGTCAGTTGCTTGGTTTATTCGAATTAAATTTTTTTTCGATCTTTTTCGATTTAAATTCCTAAAAAAAAAATACTAGACCTATATTTTTAATTTCGAAATTTTTCGAAATATTTTTTTTTAGCTTACGGATTTTTGATATATACGGTCCGAAAATTAAAAAGTTATTTACGTAGGTAATAATAAAAATATTTAAATTTTTATTAAAATACGCAGATTCGTCCGAAATTAACGGAAAAAATCCTAGTCGGTCGAGGGATTTTTTTAGCGTTATTTGCTATTATCGAGGGCTTTATTTAAGCCCGTATAACGCTTTTTTAAGCTAAATTACCTGGGAATCGTCGTTTTTTTATCCGAAATTATTTTTTTAAGATATTCGTCGAAGAATTCGGATAATCCGGATATCGGGGTAATATAGATTTTTTCGTTTAATTTCCCGTTTAGGAAGGCACCGATAATAACGATTTGTTCGATTTTTTAGTCGTAATAGGCTGCTAGGGCAAAAAGTAGTTTTTAGGTGGTGGATTTTGTACCGGTAGCGAATATTTAAAAATAATCGATACCGTATCGTTGCTCGAATTTACGCACAACTAAACGGGTTTTATATTTATTAATATTCCCGTTTTTATCGGTTTTCCGTTTAAATACCTATTTGACGGATAATGGGATTTTTCCGGATTTTTGGAGGTTATTTCGATCGATAGCCTAAAAGGTTTTTTTTCGAATTAGCTGTTGTATTTTAGCGTAAATAGCAGCTAGCCACTCTTTTTTTCGGGGCTTTTTAGAGCTTATTTTATCGTTTTCGGCTTTATATATCCCGATTTTTCCAAGGTAGAATAATACGAGATATCTGCAAAGATATTATCGTATTTTTGGTATTTTTCCCGTTCGGATTTAGGTATCTCGGGCAGTCGGATTTCGATATTCGAATTTAGAGTATTCGAAATACCGGTATTTCTAAGGTTCGGTCCGGGTAAATTAACCGGATTCGTGGTGTTAAACGGTAAATTCTCCCCTTAGTTAGCGGTAAAGGGTAAATCCTTCGGGGTTTCGATAATACCGAATTTTTCCGTATCCGAATCTTGGATTTTTTCCCTTTTTTTCGAATTATTTGATATTCGAATATAAAAGGTCCGTATAATTCGAGATTTATACGGACGATCCGGTAAGTAAACGTAGTAAATTTTACTACCGTTATATCTTATAATAATACTATTTTCGGTAATATTACCGAATTTATCGGATATTATCCGATTTTCCTTTGGTTTATAAACCAAAATAAGTGTTCCGAGGGAAGGAATTTTCGACAAATCGGGTTTATTATCCCGATCCGGAAAAAAAAATCGAAAAACTCCTGGTACGGGGTAAGTAACCCCGTAAATTTCGCCGTATAATTAATTAATAAAACGACGGCTTTGGAAATAAATTCCTAAAAGGCTTTCGGCAAACCGATATCGGTAAAAACCGTTCGGGTTTTTTCGATAAAAATCCGATTCGTCTTTTTTGCCACCCTATTTTGTTTAGGGGTATACGGAGCGGAAATTTTAAAAATTATCCTTTTTTCGGTTAAATATTCCTGCAATTTAACCTAGGCGAATTCCCTTCCGTTATTTATCCGTATTACGTTCGGATATTTACCGAATTAAGTATAATAATATTCGATTTTGTTTTTAATAATATCGAATATATCCGATTTTTTTTTCGAAAATTTAATTTGTCGAAAACTAGTTTTATCGTCCGTAAAACCGGTTATATATTTATAACCGGAAAAGCTAATAGGTATAATATATACCGTATCTATATAAATTCGATATAAAAATATAAATACCTTATCGTTATTAATACGGGACTAAATCCGGGTAAATTTTCCGGATAAATAAGATTCGCAATTTAAATCCTGCTTTTTTAGCTTTTCCTCGGGAATACCGGAGGTTATTTTAGCTATTTTGGCCAAAATATCGTAGCTAGGATAACCGAGTTTTTTATACCATTTTTTTGTAACCGTATAAAAATTCGAGGAATTCGAAATAATTCGAACTTCGTCGATATCGGACGATTCGGGTTCCGGGTAAGCCGGTACGGCTTTTTTTTCCAAAACCCGTGCTTTTTTTATTACTTTTAGTAGGTTAATAGCAAATATAGCTATATTAGGTTTTTCGGTTCGGTAAAAATGAAGGAAAAAACCTCGTTTATCTTGATTTAAAACGGCAAAAAGCCGTTTTTTCGAATCTAATAATTTATTCCCGCTTATAATACCGCTTTTTCGGTAATAAAGCTAGCCTAATATAATATTTAGGGGAAATTCTAGGATTTATAATACGTTATTTAACGTAATATATCGGATATCTCCGTAAATAGCAAACGGAAAGGTAATTTTTCCGATTTTTTTCGGAAAAACTTTCCTACCACCGGTAATTATCGGTAAAAAATCCGTGTTACGAATATACACCTTTGCAGCCTAGAGACAATACAAAAGAATAGAGACACGGCCACAAAACCGGTCCCAAGGACAAGGATAACTAGGAACGGAACTAATAGCTAAAAGTCACGTGATTAGGTTAGATTATTAAGTCTTAGCATCGATCGAAAAGCCTTAGCAATAATCTATAAATTATTATAATTTAATAATAATCTAATATTCTACGATATAAGATCACTAACTAACGTAAATGATTTAAACAAATATTAATAAAGGGATAAATAAATATATTAAAGACGGATTTCTTATATTATAAAAATAATTATTATTTTAGTAATTAATTTAAATATTTATTTTATTTATAGGTAAAGTATTTAATACGCTTTAACGATTATATTTATAAATTAGTTTTATAATTATTTTTTATTTAATATATTTCTTACGTTTTACGTATTTAATAATATAAACCTTAGCATTTTTTTATATTTCGGTTTATTTTTAATATAATCGTTATATTTTGATTACTTTTATTTAGGTACGTTCACCGTTAAAAAAACACTAAATAATATTCGGCAAAATATTTACCGTTAACAAAAATAATAGCGATAAAAAGAAAATCCCTTAAAACGATATTTTAACTTAGGTAATAAACATCGACTCCGATAATAAAGACTTCGAGGTTACCAAAAATTAATATTACGCGATCTTTAAAAAAATACGACGACTCGAAAAAGCTATAAACAACAAATCTAAATTTATCTAAAAACTTTAAGAATCTAATACCGCCATAAAAGGAGCAGCTAATATTATTATTATTTTAGTTACTAAATATAATAAATTAAAATTTAATACCTTAATTATATACGATAATACCTTAAAAGGATTTAAGGGATACCTCGCGCAAGTCCGCGTATATTATTCTTTTTATATATTTAGCTTTTAAAATAACCTTTAGCGAATTATATACGCCGCTTTTTTTCTAAAAAAACGTGCCTTTGTATAATTTAAATTTTATTTTTCCGAAACTAATAAAAATAAATAATTTTTAAGCTAATATAAGGAAAAAATATAATAAATCTTTAAATTTTACGCCGGATATAAATCCGCGCTTAAATTACTTTTTTAAAATTTTAACGAAAAAAATAAGCCGAATAGGAATTTAAAACCTTTAAATAAAAAACGTTTATTTTAATATTGTTACGAATATATATTTTTGCAAGAAAACGAATATATATTGGCACGTAAGTCAGGATAAAAGGCACGCTGCGGGGCTGCCACCAAAAAAGTAAAGGCCCAGGAATAAGGCAGACTTAATAGCCGGTGACACCTGGCTGACAAAATTACGGTTTTAGCGCGTAAGCCGTAGAATAAATTACGCTTTTGGAAAATGATCTAAAGATAGATCACGGTTAGGAATAGTGATCTAGTATAAAATTATTATTTATTATCGTAATTTAACACTAATATTAATAAGGGGATAAATAAATATATTAAAGACGGATTTCCTATATTATATAAATAATTATTATTTTAGTAATTAATTTAAGTATTTATTTTATTTATAGGTAAAGTATTTAATACGTTTTAACGATTATATTTATAAATCAGTTTTATAATTATTTTTTGCTTAATATATCTTTTACGCTTTACGTATTTAATAATATAAATTTTAGTATTTTTTTATATTTTGGTTTATTTTTAATATAGTCGTTATATGTTGATTATTTTTATTTAGGTACGTTTACTATTAAAAAATATTAAGTAATATTCGGCAAGATGTTTACCGTTAGCAAAAACGATAATAGCAAGGGAGGGGAGATCCCTTAAAACGATATTTTAATTTAGGTAATAAGCATCGATTCCGATAACGAGGACTTCGAGGTTACTAAGGATTAATACTACGCGATCCTTAAAAAGATCCGACGACTCGAAAAAGCCACGAATAACAAATCTAAGCTTATCCAGGAACTCCAGGAATCTAACAACGCTATAAAAAAAGCAGCCAATATTATTATTATTTTAGTTACCAAATACGATAAATTAAAGTTTAATACCCCCGTTATATATAATAATATTTTAGGAGGATTTAGGGGATATTTCGCGCAAATCCGCGTATATTATTTTTTTTATATATTTAGCTTTTAAAATAATTTTTAGCGAATTATATACGCCGCCTTTTTTTTAAAAAAAACGTGCTTTCGTATAATTTAAACCTTATTTTTTTAAAGCTAGTAAAAATAAATAGCTTTTAAGCTAATATAAGGAAAAAATACGATAAATCTTTGGATTTTACGCCGGATACAAATCCGCGCTTAAATCATTTTTCCAAAATTTTGACGAGAAAAAATAAGCCGAACGGGAATTTAAAACCTTTAAACAAAAAACGTCTGCTTTAATATATATTACCGAATTTAAAAAAATCGTCGCTAGGCTCGATTATACCGACGATACGCGTATTATATTATATTACCAAAAGTTTAAGGAAAAAGTCAAAAACGAGATTAGCAGGATCCTCGATTTACCTACCGATTTTAGCAGGTATACCGAATTAGTCGTACGAATCGATAATTAATTATACGTACGACGAGCCGAAAAAAAATATACGCCAAAATACTAGCCTCGAGCTTTAATAAACACCGGAAGACCCCGGTAATACTAAAATAACGGACGAAATAAAAATTAAAGAAACTAGACCTTTTACGGACATTATAATAGATTAATAAACCTAAATATTATTTAACGACGATTATAAAAAAATAAATTATTTATTAAATATTATAATTACGATCGAATAAGATATTACGCCAACGAATATCGCTAACCCAAAAAGGTATTTAAGCCTATACTAAAAGGCAAAAAACAGTTTAACGTTATATAACGAAAAAAAATACCTTATATATCGCTTTCCTAGACCGTATATTTTAACGATAATTATTAAACGTATAGGTTTTGCAAAAACGATAATAAATAATATCCTAAAAAACCACGAATTTTAATAGCTACTAGACTAGGACGATTAATATATTTCGGACCGGAAAAATAACTCGTAAACAGCGACAATAATATTTTATCCGGGTCAAAAAACGAAATATATTATTAAACCCGATAGGCTAAAAATTAGACCTAAAAAGCTAAATTAGTAGACGATACTAGCAGCAAGTCAAAAAAAAATAACTACCCTCGATAAAACAAAATTGCCGAAAAAAGCCCGATTTGCGGGATTAAAAAAGCAAAAACTATCGACAAAATATTTAGCACCTTTACGACAAAAAAAATATTCGAAACCTTCTAAAATAGGTAATTACGGGTCTATAACGAAATTATACTTTTTGCCGCCGAATTATAAAGCATAAAATAATAATTAGCAAAAATCTTCTAAAAAATTACCGATACGGTATAAAAACGACGGACCCTAAAAGCTATTTTTGGAGATAACCCTCGACTTAATATTAAAAATTTTAAATATTACGAAATCGAATAATACGGATATATCGATCTAAAATGCGACGAATATCTCGAAACGAAACTTAAATACGGATTTTTTCCGCTACGTATAAAATATTTAATTATTAGGAACTTTTATAAAATAAGAAAAATAAGCCAGGTAAAAATTAGGCGCTGCGACGCGAAAGGCTTTATAGTAATTATTACGTACCCTAACGACTTATCCCGATACTCGACGGAAAAGGACTAATCTTGGGTAAAATATATATACGACGAATATTTATATTACGCAATAAAAAAAACTAAGGTATAGCGATTTATTAAAAAATATTAAGCCGTAGGACGAATTATTATTAAAAAAACTAATAAATTAACGCAAAGCATTAGCGATTTAGTTAAAAACACCAAAACCGTATAATATCACTAAAATACGAGCACGACGCTATATAAAAACTAACGATAAAAATTACTATAAATAAATAAAGGAATATAGAAATTAGTATAAAAGAATTTAGCTTTATTTTTAGGAACTCGGGAAACGAGTTAAATTATTTTTAAAAAAATAGGAGCGGTCTTAGATAAAATTTATTTGCGCTACCGGGAGCGATAGCACGATTATAAACTATTTAACGATATAGGTGCGAATTAACGGATACGATATACGAGCCCTAATAGATATAAAAGCTTAAAGAAATTTTATTTTACTAAAAATCGTTAATAAGCTCTAGATATTATAAAAGCAAAAAAAAACGCCCTACGTATTTAACACCGTCGATAAAAAGCCTATTTTATACGAAAATAAAATAGTAAATATAAAGACTACGTATATTTAGATTTATATCTAAAACTATTTTAAAGACTTTACGTACGATATTACGGATATTACGGACTACGATTTAGTTTTAAAGATACCTTAATTGCGGGTAAATAATCTTAGAGTAAATTAGAATATAGGCCAATTTTAGTAAGATATACTAGGAAGCGAGTTAATTTTTAACGGGTATTAAAAAAACCAATTTTTACGTAATTACGAGATATTTGGATTATACGTTATAGCTAAGTATATTAAGCCGAATATTATAAAAAAAATTCCCGAAAAATATAAGGAGTTTAGCGACCTATTTAATGGAGTACTAAAAACAAGATTACTAAAGTATATACGATTTGATTATAAAATACCTTTTTAGGAAGGAAAGGAATTATATTTTATGCTAATATACCTAGTGAGACCTTAATACGAAAAGGTATTAAAAACCTATATTATAAAAATAACGGAAAAAGGATAAATTAAAGAATTTATATCGCTAGCAGGCTATTTTATATTTTTCGTACCAAAAAAAAATAAAGACGGAACACCGAAATAAAGATTTTATATCGATTACCGTAAGCTTAACGATATTACGATCAAAAATAGATACTTTTTGCTTTTAATTAAAGATTTACGAAATAAATTATACGGAGCCTAGTGGTTTATTGCCTTAGATTTGCTTAATACGTATAGCCTGATTAAAATTAAGGAAGGAAAAAAATAGAAAACAGCCTTTAGGACGAAATACGGATATTTCGAATATTTGGTTATATTTTTCGGATTAATTAACGTATTAGCAAGCTTTTAAAATATAATTAATACCGTTTTACGAGAATTCCTCGATAAATTTATAATAATATACCTCGACGATATATTTATTTATTTAAAAGATTTTAACGAGTATAAATAGCACGTTATTGTTATATTACGGAAGCTATAAAAAGCAAATTTTTTTATAAACCCTAAAAAAAGCGAATTTTACCGGAAATAAGTTATTTTCGTAAAATATATAATATCCCCCGGAAAAATCAAAATAGAAGATTCCAAAATTTTAGTAGTTAAAGAATAGCAGGCACCGAAATCGGTTATAAAAATTAGATCTTTTTTAGGATTCGCAAATTTTTACCGAATATTTATTAAAGGATTCGGGCGTTTCGCTATATTTTTAACGTATTTAACGAAAAAAATTATATTATTTAAATAAACTAACGAAAAATAAAAAGCTTTCGATACGATTAAAAAACGAATTATAAATTAGCTAATTATAAAAATAGCTAACCCCGAAAAAGAATTTAAAATTAAAACCGACGCTTTAAATTACGTTATAAGCGGATAATTTAGCTAACGAAACGATAATAATAAATTATACCCCGTAGCGTTTTATTCCAAAAAATTTACCAAAAAATAATTTAATTACTAAATTTACGATAAAGAATTTTTCGCAATTATCGAAATATTCCGAGAATAAAAATATTATTTAAGCGGAATTAACTATTAAATTAAAGTTTATACCGATTATAAAAATCTCGTATTGTTTACGATAAATAAAAAATTTAATAAACGACAAATACGATAGGCAGAATTTTTAGCAGATTATAATTTTAAAATTATTTACCGTAAAGGATTAAAAAATAATAAAATAGACGCTTTTAGCCGGAAACTAGATTATTATTAGGAAGTACCTAAGGAAATATATATTATTTTTGCTAATAATTAAAAGGGAAACCTAATATTTATTATAAATTTTTACGCCACTAACAAAGTAACTAATTACGATAATTGCTCGAGCAAGATTATAAATAAAAACGGTATATTACCGATATATTAAGGGAAAGTTATAATCCCGGAATAAATCAAAGACGAGCTTATCCGAGAAATATATTTTATATTAATTAGCGGATACTAATGAATATTTAAAACTATTAAACGGATATAATAATATTTCGATTACCTAAAGCTACGCTATTACGTTAGCGAAATTATTAAATAATACGATTTATGTAATAAAGCAAAATTAGCACGATATAAGCTTTATAAAAAATTATAGCTAATACTACTTTTAAATAAAGTATAAAAATTTATCGCCTTAGATTTTATCGTAAAATTATTATTATCAAAAAAACCTTTAATTAAGACCTTTTACGATAGTATTTTGGTATTTATAAAACGATTTACGAAATACGTATATTTTTTATTTTATAAAAAAGCAAATAATATAAAAAAACTAGTTTATACGTTTTTACGAATTATAGCGTGCTAGCACGGCCTATTAAATAAGATTATTTTAGACAAAAACAAGCTATTTATATTAAAATTTTGGAAGTTATTTATAATATAATTAAAAATAAACTATAAGCTTTCGATAGCTTATTATTTATAGATAAACGGATAAATAAAACGAGCCAACTAAGTATTTAAAAAATATTTACGTTATTATATTAATTACGATTAAAATAATTAGGTTATATTATTATTTATAGTATAATTCGCTTATAATAATATTATACGAAAATTTATAAAAATATTATTATTTTACGCTAATTACGGCTACGAATTAGATATAATTAAAAAACTTATTATAGGAAAAAAATTAGCGGAATACGCTATTTAGTATATCGATAATTTAAAAAAACTTTAAAAAAACCTCTAAAAAAACTTTATTACCTTTTAAATACGCACGAAAAAATACGCCGACAAAAAAAAAATTAAAGGACTAATTTTAGCGAAGGGAAATAAAGTTTATTTATTACGCAAAAATATTAAAACGAAACGATTAAATGATAAATTAAATTTTAAAAAACTCGGATTATTTAAAGTCGATAAATAAATTTTAAAAATTAATTACCGTTTATAGTTACCTAAAATTATAAAAAAAAAATACCTAACGTTTTATATTTTTTTACTCGAACTAGCACCTAAGGATATAATTATCGATTAAACGCTAGAAATAAAAAAAAATTAGCCAAAATATAACGTTAAGGAAATTATCGATTATAAAAAAGTCGGACGAAAATACTAGTTCCTCGTAAAATAAAAAGATTATTTACCTAAAAATAATATATAAAAACCTAAAAAATATATTAAAAACTGCGTCGCCTTTTAATAATATTTTTAACACCGGCCAAAAAATTAAAAATTTTAAAATTATTTTCGAGCCCGAAAAAATCTTAGTTTATAACATTAAAATTTACTACGTCAAAAATACTAATGGCCGCGGATATCGTTATTATTTTATTATCCGGGATAAGCTGTTTTTTATTAGTCGTTACGCGATCGCGAGTATTATTTTCGTTTAATTATTATATACCGCGACGGAATAAATTATTTTTTTTAGATTTGGCGAATTTCCGTTATTGGCGAAAATAAAAAAGCTTCGATATAGCTTTATTTATTTTTTTTGCAATTTGTTTAGCTATCCGCTAATTTTTAAAAAAAAATTTTTTTATTAATTTTTTTTTTTTCGCGAGCCGCTTTTTTTTTTATATCGTACGAGCAAAAAACGAACCGACTAAAAAGCCCTTATAAAAACGGCCACGATTAATATATTCGCTATAACGGGTCGAGTTTTCCGTTATTATATACCGTTTTTTATATTTAAAATAATATAAATACGGTATATCGGCAGGAAAACCGTATTTTTTAATACGAGCAAAAAAAATTTTGCGTTTAAAAGCCTTTTTCGACTTTTTTTTAGATTTAGACTTTAATTTATTGATACGACTTAATATAATAAATATATACTATTAATAAAGCAAAAAAAAAAAAAAACAAAGCCACGTATTATAAGGAGTAAGCACCTACGGCCTATTTATGCGACTAACCGATTTTTCGAGGACAAAAAATATAAAAAAAAGAGTTAATATTACAAATATATATTTTTGTAAAAAAACGAATATATATTAGCACGTAAATTAGGATAAAAGGCACGCTACGGGGCTGCTATTAAAAAGGTGAAGGCCTAGGAATAAGGCAGATTTAATAACCGGTGATACCTGGCTGACAAAATCACGGTTTTAGCGCGTAAGCCGTAGAATAAATTACGTTTTTGGAAAATGATTTAAGGATGGATTACGGTTAAAAATAGTAATTTAATATAAAATTATTATTTGTTATCGTAATTTAATATTAATATTAATAAGGGGATAAATAAATATATTAAAGACGGATTTTTTATATTATATAAATAGTTATTATTTTAGTAATTAATTTAAGTATTTATTTTATTTATAAGTAAGGTATTTAATACGCTTTAACGATTATATTTGTAAATTAGTTTTATAGTTATTTTTTGCTTAGTATATCTTTTACGCTTTACGTATCTAATAATATAAACCCCAGCACTTTTTTATATTTCGGTTTATCCTTAGTATAGTCGTTATAATATCCCGCTTGCTACCGGATACCTATTATTTAAGCAAAAATATTATAATTTATATTTTTTTAAATTCGACAAAAACAAAAAAAAAATTAATAAAAAACTTAAAAAATTATATAAATAAGCCTTATAGCGTCCCTCGACCCTTTTGCTAATATACCGACGCTAAGCCCAAATCGAAATGCCTTATTTATACTAATTAAAAAGCCTAGTGCGCCCCCCGTAGCTACGCTTTTAAATAGGAATATAACGGAGGGTACAGCCCTAAAACCAGCCCTAGCTATACAAAACCCAAAACCAGCCTTAGCTATATAAAACCTAGAACCAGCCCCAGCTGCATAAAACCCAAAACCGCCTGTTATATAAAACCTAAAACCGCCTGCTATAAAAGTCGCAAAAACACTAGCAATAAATAGCAATATTAACTCAAAAAAAACGCACGGCCAAAAGCGGAAAGCCTTATACGTTATAAACGGTATATTTAATAATAATAAACGCGGCCGGTAGGCGAACGTCACCGATAAAAAATTAAAATATATTTTAAAAAAGCTTAAATTATTTATAAACGGCGTAAAAAAAGTCAAGATTTAGAGACTAAAACAAGAATATTAGACACAAAATAACGTTATCGAATAAAAAAGCTCGGGTAAAAAAAATAAAAAAATTTTAAAAATCGGTAAACTCGAGGAGATCCGCCAAAAAGTCTTAGATCGCATAAATAAGAATAATTATATTTTAAACAAAAAAAATAGCTTTACCTAAAACAATATCCCTTTTAGTAATAAGGAATCCGGCCAAGATATAAAATAGCCAAAAAATAATAAGTTAAATACGCTGCTCCTAGCTACGTATTACGAATTATTCTTTCGGCCCGACGTTATAAAAGCTTTACCGCGTTTATTTAGTTTCGAGGTTAATATACCTAAATTTTTATTTAATTTTTATTTAATTTTTATACGGGATTTCGGATATTTATTTTAAAATATTACCTTTTATTTTAGGCGTAGCTTAAAATAACTTTTTTAAAGCTAAATAATATAAAAGCCGGAAAAGCTAAGCTTAAAAATATCGGACGTTTTATTACTAATTTGGTAAACGACTTAAAGCGTTAAGACTAAGGAGCTTAGGCGATAAGGTCGAAAAACGTTTATATTTATTAACGATTTATTAAATATATAAAAGACTTTTAAAGCTTGGCGTATCCCGAGGTAGCCTAAGACCTAAGTCTTAATATATTATTATAAATAAAATTGTTTTTAATTATACGCTTAGCCGGAAAGTAATAATATTTATTATTAATCTTTAGCGATCCGGAAAATCCAAATACGCAAATAAAAACGCAAATTATTAGTCGTAATATAAAAAAATTATTTTAGCTGGCTATAATTTTGCTATTAAAAAACGAGTCTGGCTTTTTAAAAAAATACTAAGTTAACGGAAATCGATATTTAAAGGAATTTAAAAAATACGCTAAAATAATAAATAATATTTTATCGGTCGCAAGCGGTTAGGACCTATTTGTTACGAACATGCACCCTTGCCAGAAGACAACAGATATTGGCGCTTAAGAAAGCATAGGACAAGGGACCATACCGGAACAAAAGGAACAGGACCACTGCAGATCACGTGGCAAGGGATTACGTAACCAAGACCGGAAGCGATCAAAAATGATTAATAGAATTTACTAATCATTACTAAACACCAACGAGCATTACTAATTACTAACTAACGTAAGTAATCTAAGCAAATATTAATAAGGGAATAAATAAATATATAACGGATAGATTTCTTATATTATATAAATAGTTATTACTTTAGTGATTAATTTAAGTATTTATTTTATTTATAGGTAAAGTATTTAATACGTTTTAACGATTATATTTATAAATTAGTTTTATTAGTTATTTTTGTTTAGTATATATTTAATTAGTATATTTGCTAGCATAAACCCTAGCACCTTTTATACTTCGGTTTATCTTTAGTATAGTCGTTATATTTTGATTATTTTTGTTTAGGTACGTTATCCGAGTTAGTATTAAACAATATTTTTATAGGAAAGCATTATATTTCGCAACGGAAGCGTCACCGATAACTTAACCGGAGGAGCGGACGTCTTTGCGATAATTAATTTATTTTAGGAATAAATAAAAAACCTGGCTTATTAAAACCAATAATTTTAAACCGCTTATATTAAGGTTAAAAGAAACAACAAATAGTTTACGGAATAAATTGCTGTTATTCCTAGCCCGGGAATAAGCACCGGCAGCAATGGGTATAAGATTTTACTTTTATCCTATTATAATAAAAAGGAAGGAAACGTTTAGGCTTTTTTTACCTAGGCTAGAGTATACCTTAGGTTTTACCGCAAATTTATCGCCACCGAAAAAAACAAAATCCTCGGTATTGCGGGATTTTTTAAGGGAACCGTACTCGAGTGGTTCGAATTAATTATAAAGAATTATTTCGATAACCCAAAGAACGAAGACCAGGACGAAAACACTAAAAAGGTGTTTAGACGCTATTCTAAGTTTAAGCGACAACTTAAAGTTACTTTCGGCAACCTTAACGAAGTCCGTTTAGCTAAACAAAAATTTATATAATTACGCTAAAAGGGGTTAGCTACCAAATACGCCGCGGAATTTAAACAAATCGTATTACGTACCGAGTAAACAGATTACGATACGATAATAATATTATTTTACGTAGGGCTACGAGACGATATTAAAAACGAAGTATTAAAAAAAACCGTCCGGACGACTTCTATAAGTATATAAAACGAGTTATTAAGATCGATAACCGCTTATACGAAAGGAGACTAAAAAAAAAAAAGTTTAATATCCGATATTAACCTAATATTAGTGTAACGACTATACTAAAGATAAACCGAAGTATAAAGAAGTGCTAGGGTTTATATTATCAGATACGTAAAGCGTAGGAGATATATTAAGCAAAAAGTAATTATAAAACTAATTTACAAATATAGTCGTTAAGGCGTATTAAATGCCTTACCTATAAGTAAAATAAATACTTAGATTAATCACTAAAATAATGATTATCTATATAATATAGGAAATCCGTCTTTAATATATCTATTTATCCCTTTATTAATATTGGTGTTAAATTACGATAGCAAATAATAATTTTATACTAAATTACTATTCCTAACCGTGATTTATCCTTAAATCACTTTCCAAAAGCGTAATCTATTCCACGGCTTACGCGCTAAAACCGTAATCTTGTCAGCCAGGT
The DNA here is from genome assembly GCA_023510015.1 of Pestalotiopsis sp. LF_19_12. NCBI lineage: Eukaryota > Fungi > Ascomycota > Sordariomycetes > Amphisphaeriales > Sporocadaceae > Pestalotiopsis > Pestalotiopsis sp. LF_19_12. Next base: position 38,836 of record JALYBT010000181.1, on the reverse strand, counting down.
GTCACCGGCTGTTAGGTCTGCTTTGTTCCTGGGCTTTTACCTTTTTAGTAGCAGCCCCGCAGCGTGCCTCCTATCTTGACTTACGTGCCAACATATATTCGTTTTCCTGCAAAGGTGTATATTCGTAATATTAGCTCCTTTTTTTATATTTTTTGTCCTCGAAAAATCGGTTAGTTGTATAAATAAACCGTAAGTGCCTACTCCCTATAGTGCGTGGTTTTGTCCTTTTTTTCTTTTTTTGTTTTATTAGTGATGTGTGCTTATTATGTTAGGTCGTATCGACAAATCAAAGTCCAAATCTAAAAAAGAGTCGAAAAAGGCTTTTAAGCGCAAAATCCTTTTTGCTCGTATTAAAAAATACGGTTTTTTTGCCGATATACCGTATTTATATTGCTTTAAGCACAAAAGGCGGTATATAATAACGGAGGACTCGACCCGTTATAGCGAATATATTAGTCGTGGCCGTTTTTATAAAGGCCTTTTAGTCGGTTCGTTTTTTATTCGTGCGATATAAAAGGAGGAGCGGCTCGCAAAAAAAAAAATTAATAAAAAAAAAATTAATAAAAATTAGCGGATAGCTAAACGGATTGCGAAAAAAATAAATAAAACCATATCGAAGCTTTTTCGTTTTCGCTAATAACGGAAATTCGCCAAATTTAAAAAAAATAACTTATTCCGTCGCGGTATATAATAATTAGACGAAGATAATGCTCGCGATCGCGTGGCGACTAATAGGGAATAGCTTATCCCGGATAATAAGGTAGCAGCAATATCCGCGGCCACTAGTATTTTTGACGTAATAGATTTTAGTGCTATAAACTAGGATTTTTTCGGGCTCGAAAATAATTTTAAAGTTTTTAATCCTTTGGCCGGTGTTAAAAATACTATTAAAAGGCGACACAATCCTTAACATATTTCCTAGGTTCCTATATATTATCTTCAGGTAGGTAATCTTCCTATTTCACAAAGAACTAATATCCTCGTCCGACTTTCTTATAATTAATAATTTTTTTAACGTTATATTTTAGCTAATTTTCTTCTATTTTTAGCGTCTAGTCGATAATCGCGTTCTCGGGTGCTAATTCGAATAAAAAAATATGGAATATTAGGTATTTTTTTTTCATAGTCTTGGGTAGTTATAAGCGGTAATTGACTTTTAAGATTTGCTTATCGACTTTAAATAATCCGAGTTTCTTAAAATTTAATTTATCGTTTAGTCGTTTTATTTTAATATTTTTGCGTAATAAGTAAACCTTGTCTCCCCTTATTAAAGTTAGTCCCTCAACCTTTTTTTTGTCGGCGTGCTCCTTTGTGCGTGTTTAAAAGGCAATAAGGTTTTTTTAGAGGTTTTTCTGAAGTTTTTTCAAATTGTCGATATACTAGATAGCGTGTTCCGCTAATTTTTTTCTTGTAATAGGTTCCTTAGTTATATCTGGCTCGTAGCCGTAATTGGCGTAAAATAGTGATATTTTTATGGGTTTTCGTATAATATTGTTATAGGCGAACTGCGTTACGGGTAATAGTATAACCCAATTGTTTTAATCGTAGTTGATATAACAGCGTAAGTATTTTTTAAATACTTGGTTGGTTCGTTTTATTTGTCCGTTTGTCTGTAGGTAATAAGCTGTCGAAAGCTTATAGTCTACTCCTAATTGTGTTATGAGTGACTTCCAGAATTTTAATATAAATAGCTTATTTTTATTTAAAATAATTTTATTTAGTAGGCCGTGCTGGTATATTATAATTCGTAGGAACGTATAGGCTAATTTTTCCGTGTTGTTTGCTTTTTTATAAGGTAAAAAGTATGCGTATTTTGTGAGTCGTTTTGTGAATACCAAAATGTTGTTATAAGAGGTTTTAGTTAAAGGTTCCTTTGATAGTGGTAGCTTTATAATGAAATTTAAGGCGATAGATTTCTATGCTTTATTTGGAGGTGGTATTGGTTATAGTTCTTTATAAGGTTTATGTTGTGCCGATTTTGCTTTGTTGCATAAATTATATTGCTTAATGATTTTGCTGATATAATAGCGTAGCTTTGGGTAGTTGAAATGTTGTTATATCCGTTTGGTGGTTTTGAATACTCCCTGGTGTCTACTGGTTGGTACGGAGTGTATTTCTCGGATAAGCTCGTTTTTAATTTGTTTTAGGATTGTAATCTTTCCTTGGTATATCGGTAGTATACCGTTTTTATTTATGATCTTGCTCGATTAATTATCGTTGTTGGTTATTTTATTGGTGGCGTAAAAATTTATAGTGGGTATTAGGTTTTTTTCTTAGTTATTAGCAAAGATGGCGTATATCTCCTTGGGTGCTTCTTAATAATAGTTTAGTCTCCGGCTAAAGGCGTCTGTTTTGCTATTTTTTGATCTTTTGCGGTAAATGATTTTGAAGTTGAAGTTTGCTAAAAATTTTGCCTATCGTATTTATCGTTTATTGAATTTTTTGTTTATCGTAAACGATACGAGATTCTTATAATCGGTATAGATTTTGACTTGGTAGTTAGTTCCGTTTAGGTAGTGTTTCTATTTTCGGAATATTTCGATAATTACGAAAAGTTTTTTATCGTAAATTTGGTAATTAAGTTGTTCTTTGGTAAACTTTTTAAAATAAAACGCTACGGGGTGTAGCTTATCGTTGTCGTTTCGCTGGTTAAGTTATCCGCCTATGGCGTAATTTAAGGCGTCGGTTTTAATTTTAAATTTTTTTTCGGGGTTGGCTATTTTTATAATTGGCTAGTTTGTGATTCGCTTTTTGATCGTATCGAAGGCTTCCTGCTTTTTGTTGGTCTATTTAAATAGTATATTTTTTTTCGTTAGGTACGTTAAGGGTGTAACGAGGCGCCCGAATTTTTTAATAAATATTCGGTAAAAGTTTGCGAGTCTTAAAAAGGATCTAATTTTTATAACCGATTTCGGTGCCTGCTATTCCTTAATTACTAAGATTTTGGAATTTTTTATTTTGATTTTTCCGGGGGATATTATATATTTTACGAAAGTAACTTATTTCCGGTGGAATTCGCTTTTTTTAGGGTTTATAAGAAGGTTTGTTTTTTGTAGCTTCCGTAGTATAGTAGTAACGTGCTGTTTGTGTTTATTAAAGTTTTTTGAGTAGATAAGTATATCGTCGAGGTATATTATTACGAATTTGTCGAGGAACTTTCGTAGAACGGTGTTAATTATGTTTTAAAAGCTTGCTGGTGCGTTGGTTAATCTAAAAGGCATAACTAAGTATTCGAAATATCCGTATTTCGTCCTGAAGGCTGTTTTTTATTTTTTTATTTTTTGATTTTGATTAGGCCGTACGTATTAGGCAAGTTTAAGGTAGTGAACCACTGAGCTCCGTGTAATTTGTTTCGTAAGTCTTTGATTAAAGGCAAAGGGTATTTGTTTTTGATTGTGATGTCGTTGAGTTTTCGGTAGTCGATGCAAGGTCTCTATTTCGGTGTTCCGTCCTTGCTTTTTTTCGGTACGAAAAGTATAAGGTAGCCTGCTGGCGATATGGATTCTTTAATTTATCCTTTTTCCGTTATTTTTGTGATGTAGGTCTTTAGTGCCTCTTCGTGCTGAGGTCTTATTGGGTATATTGGCATGAAATGTGGTTCCTTTCCTTCTTGGAGAGGTATCTTATGGTTAAATCGTGTGTGCTTTGGTAATCCTGTTTTTAGTACTTTATTAAATAGGTCGCTGAATTCTTTGTATTTTTCGGGAATTTTTTTTATAGTGTTCGGCTTAATATGCTTAGCTATAACGTATAATCTAAATGTCTTGTAGTTACGTAAGGGTTGGTTCTTCCAATACCCGTTAAAGGTTAACTCGCTTCCTGGTATATCCCACTAGAACTGGCCTATATTCCAGCTTATTCTAGGATTGCTCACCCGTAACCAAGGTATCTTTAGGATTAAATCGTAATCCGTAATATCCGTGATATCGCACGTAAGGTATTCAAGGTGGTCTTAGATATAAATTTAAATATGCGTAGTCTTTATATTTACCATTTTATTCTCGTATAAAATAGGCTCTCTATCGACGGTATTAAGTGCGTAAGGCGTCTTTTTCTGCTTCTATGGTATCTAGAGCTTATTAACGATTCTTGGTAAAATAAAATTTCCTTAAGCTCCTATATCTATTAAGGCTCGTATATCGTATCCGTTAATTCGCATTTATATCGTTAGGTGGTTCGTAATCGTGCTGTCGCTCCTGGTAGCGCAAATAGACTTTGTCTAGGACCGCTCTTGTCTTTTTAGAAGTGGTTTAATTCGTTTCCCGAGTCCTTAAAGGTAAAGCTAGATTCTCCTATATTAATCTCTATATTCCCTTGTTTATTTATGGTAATTCCTATCGTTAGTTTTCGTATAGCGTCGTGCTCGTATTTTAGTGATGTTATACGGTCTTTAATACTTTTAACCAAATCGCTAGTGCTTTGCGTTAGTTTGCTGGTCTTTTTAATAATAATTCGTCCTGCGGCTTAGTGTTCTTTAATAAGTCGCTATGCCTTGGCTTTTTCTATTATGTAATATAAATATTCGTCGTATATATATTTTACCCAGGATTAGTCTTTTCCCGTCGAGTATCGGGATAAGTCGTTAGGGTACGTAATAATTATTACGAAGCCTCTCGCGTCGCAGCGCCTAACCTTTACCTGGCCTATTTCTCCTATTTTATAAGGGTTCCTGATAGTTAAATATCCTATACGTAGCGGAAAGAATCCGTATTTAAGTTTCGTTTCGAGATATTCGTCGCATCTTGGATCGATATATCCGTACCACTCGATCTCGTAGTGTTTGAAATTTTTGATATTAAATCGAGGGTTATCTCTAAAAATGGCTCCTGGGGTCCGTCGTTCTTATACCGTGTCGGTAATTTTCTAAAAGATCTTTGCTAGCTATTATCCTATACTTTATAACTCGGCGGCAAAGAATATAACTTCGTTATAAATACGTGGTTATCTATTTTAAAAAGTCTCGAATATTTCTTCCGTCGTAAAGATGCTAAGTATTTTGTCGATAGCTTCTGCTTTTTTAGTCCCGTAGGTCGGGTTTTTCTCGGCAATTTTATCCTATCGAGGGTGGTTATCTTTTTCTAACTCGCTGCTAGTGTCGTTTACTAACTCAGCTTTCTAAGTCTAACTTTTAGCCTATTGGGTCTAGTGGTATATTTCGTTTTTTAACCCGGATAAAGTGTTGTCGTCGCTGTTTGCGAGTTATCTTTTCGGTCCGAAATATATTAACCGCCCTAGCTTAATGGCGGCTAAGGTTCGTGGTGCCTTAGGATACTATCTATTATCGTTTTTACAAAACCTATGCGTTTAACAACTATCGTCAAAATATACGGTCCAGGAAAACGATATATAAGGTACTTTTTTTCGTTACGTGGCGTTAAACTGCTTTTTGCCTTCTGGCATAGGCTTAAATACCTTTTTAGGCTAGCGACACTCGTTGGCGTAATATCCCATTCGATCGCAGTTATAACACTTAATAAATAACTTATTTTTTTGTAATCGTCGTTAAATGGCATCTAAGTTTATTAGTTTATTATAGTATCCGTAAAAGGTCTAGTTTCTCTAATCTCTATTTCGTCCGTTATTCTAGTGTTGCCGGGGTTTTCCGGTATTTGCTAAAGCTCGAGGTTAGTATTTTAGCGTATTTTTTTTCTCGGCTCGTCGTACGTATAATTAATTATCGATTCGTACGACTAATTCGGTATATTTACTAAAATCGGTAGGTAAGTCGAAGATTTTGCTGATCTCGTCCTTGACTTTTTCCTTAAACCTTTAGTAATATAATATAATACGCGTGTCGTCGGTGCAGTCGAGCCTGGCGACGATTTTTTTAAATTCGGTGGTATATGCTAAAGCAGACGTCTTTTATTTAAAGGTCTCAAATTCCCGTTCGGCTTATCTTTTTTCGTCAAAATCTTAAAAAAATAATTTAAGCGCGGATTCGTATCCGGCGTAAAATCCAAAAATTTATCGTATTTTTTCCTTGCACTAGCTCAAAAGCTATCTATTTTTACTGGCTTTAAAAAAATAAGGCTTAAACTATACGAAGGCACGTCTTTTCAAAAAAAAGGCGGCGTGTATAATTCGCTAAAGGTTATTCTAAAAACTAAATATATAAAAAAAATAATATACGCGGACTTGCGCGAGGTATCCCTTAAATCCTTTTAGGGTACTATCGTATATAGCGGGGGTGTTAAATTTTAATTTATCGTATTTAGTAACTAAAATAATAATAATATTGGCTGCTTTTTTTATAGCGTTATTAGACTCCTAAAGTTCTTGGATAAGCTTAGATTTATTATTCGTGGCTTTTTCGAGTCGTCGGATTTTTTTAAAGATCGCGTAATACTAATCTTTGGTAACCTCGAAATCCTCGCTATCGGAGTCGATATTTATTATTTAAATTAAAATATCGTCTTAAGGGATCTCCCCTCCCTTATTGTTGTCGTTTTTGCTAACGGTAAATATCCTGCCGAATATTGCTTAGTGTTTCTTTAACGGTGAACGTACCTAAATAAAAGTAATCAAAATATAACGACTATACTAAGGATAAACCGAAGTATAAAAAAGTGCTAGGGTTTATATTATCAAATATATAAAGCGTAAAAGATATATTAAGCAAAGAGTAATTATAAAACTAATTCACAAATATAGTCGTCAAGGCGTATTAAATACCTTACCTATAGGTAAAATAAATGCTTAGATTAATCACTAAAATAATAACTATTTATATAATATAAAAAATCCGTTTTTAATATATTTATTTATCCCTTTATTAATATTAGTATTAGATTACGATAGCAAATAATAATCTTATATTAGATCACTATTCCTGACCGTGATCCATCCCTGGATCACTTTCCAAAAACGTAATCTATTCCACGGCTTACGCGTTAAAACCGTAATCTTGTTACCCAGGTGTCACCGGCTATTAGGTCTGCCTTGTTCCTGGGCCTTTACCTCTTTAGTGGCAGCCCCGCAGCGTGCCTCCTATCCTGACTTACGTGCCAACATATATTCGTTTTCCTGTAAGGGTGCATATTTGTAATAATTAGCAAAACGCGATACGGAGCACTTAAGCGTAACCAAAGATAAAAGCATAAGATTTCTTTTGGATAATATAATAGACTAATAGACTTAAATGCCACTTAACGACGGACATAAAAAAACAAATTATCCGTTAAATATTATAATTGCGAATAAATAAAATATTATACCAACGAGTATCGCTAACCTAAAAAGGCGTTTAAGCTTATGCCGGAAGGCAAAAAGCAGTTTAACGCCATATAACGGGAGGAAATACCATATATATTATTTTCTTAGACCGTATATTTTAACGATAGTTATTAAACGTATAGGTTTTATAAAAACGATAATAAATAGTATCCTAAGGTATTACGAACCCTAGCCGCTATTAGGCTAAGACGCTTAATATAATTCGGACCGGAAGGATAACTCGCAAATAGCGACGATAATATTTTATCCGGGTTAAAAAACGAAATATATTATTAAACCCAATAGGCTAAAAATCAAACCCAAAAAGCTAAGTTAGTAAACGACACTAGTAACGAGTCAAAAAAAGACAATTACCCTCGATAAAATAGGATTGCCGAAAAAAGCCTAACCTACGGAACCAAGGAAATAAAGGCTATCGACAAAATATTTAGTATCTTTACGACGGAAAAAATATTCGAGACCTTTTAAAATAAATAATTACGTATTTATAACAAAATTATACTTTTTGCCGCCGAACTATAAAGTATAAAATAATAGCTAGCAAAGATCTTTTAAAAAATTACCGACACGGTATAAAAATAACGAACCCCAAAAGCTATTTTTAGAAATAACCCTCGATTTAATATTAAAAACTTTAAGCACCACGAAATCGAATAATACGGATATATCGATCTAAAATACGACGAATATTTCGAAACGAAACTTAAATACGGATTTTTTCCGTTACGTATAGGATATTTAGCTATTAAAAACTTTTATAAAATGGGAGAAATAGGCCAGGTAAAGGTTAGGCGCTGCGACGCGAAAGGCTTCGTAATAATTATTACGTACCTTAACGATTTATCCCGATATTTAATAGGAAAAAACTAATTTTAGGTAAAATATATATACGACGAATACTTATATTACGCAACAAAAAAAGCCAAGGTATAGCGATTTATTAAAAAACACCAGGCCGTAGGACGAATTATTATTAAAAAAACTAATAAACTAACGCAAAGCACCAGCGACTTAGTTAAGAACACCAAGGATCGTATAATACCATTAAAATACGAATACGACGTTATACGAAGACCAACGATAAAAGTCACTATAAATAAATAAGGGGATATAGAAATTAACGTAAAAAAATCCAATTTTACCTTTAAGTACGATACTATAAAAAAAGCCAGTAACGATATAGCATTATACGAACGACGAAAAAACGAGACTCGAACCTAGAAAAACTAATAAATACTTATACGCGCCGAAAAAGAACGCGCTAACAAAAAAATTAACAGGAATTCGGGAAACGAATTAAACTATTTTTAAAAAAATAAAAGCGGTTTTAAACAAAGTTTATCTGCGTTACCGGGAGCGATAGCACGATTACGAACTATTTAACGATATAGGTGCGAATTAACGGATACGATATACGAGCCCTAGTAGATATAGGAGCTCAAGGAAATTTTATTTTACCAAAAATTGTTAATAAGCTCTAAATACTATAAAAGCAAAAAAAAACGCTTTACGTATTTAATACCGTCGATAAAAAGCTTATTTTATACGAGAATAAAATAGTAAATATAAAGACTGCGTATATTCAGATTTATATCTAGGACCACTTTAAATACCTCACGTACGACATTACGGATATTACGGATTATAATTTAGTCTTAGGGATACCTTGGTTACGGGTAAGCAATCCTAAAATAAGCTAAAACATAGGCTAATTTTAGTAAGATACACCAGGAAACGAGTTAACCTTTAACGGGTATTAAAAAAACCAACTTTTACGTAATTACGAAATATTTAAATTATACGTTATAGCCAAGTATATTAAGCCGAATACTATAAAAAAAATTCCCGAAAAATATAAGGAGTTTAGCGATTTATTTAATAAAGTACTAAAAACAAAATTACTAAAATATATACGATTTAACTATAAAATACCTTTTTAGGAAGGAAAAAAACCATATTTTATGCCAATATACCTAATAAAACCTTAATACGAAAAGGTATTAAAAACCTATATTACAAAAATAACGGAAAAAAGATAAATTAAAAAATTTATATCGCTAGCAGGCTACCTTATATTTTTTGTACCGAAAAAAAACAAAGACGGAATACCGAAATAAAGACCTTATATCGACTACCGAAAACTTAACGATATTACGATTAAAAATAAATACCCTTTGTTTTTAATTAAAAACTTACGAGACAAGTTATATAAAGCTTAGTAGTTCACTGCCTTAGACTTGCTTAATACGTACGGCCTAATTAAAATCAAAAAAGGAAAAAAATAGAAAATAGCCTTTAAGACGAAATACGGATATTTCGAATACTTAATTATACCTTTTGGATTAATTAACGTATTAGCAAGCTTTTAGAATATAATTAATACCGTTTTACGAGAGTTTTTCGATAAATTCGTAATAGTATACCTCGACGATATATTTATTTATTTAAAAAACTTTAATAAATATAAATAGCACGTTATTGCTATATTACGGAAGCTATAAAAAGCAAACTTTTTTATAAACCCTAAAAAAAGCAAATTTTACCGGAAATAAATTACCTTCGTAAGATATATAATATCCCCCGGAAAAGTTAAAATAAAAGATTCTAAAATCTTAGCAATCAAAAAATAGCAGGCACCGAAATCGGTTATAGAAGTTAAATTTTTTTTAAGACTCGCAAACTTTTACCGAATATTTATTAAAAGATTCGGGCGCCTCGCTATACCTTTAATATACCTAACGAAAAAAAATATATTATTTAAATAAACCAACGAAGAGCAGGAAGCCTTCGATACGATTAAAAAGCGAATCACAAACTAGCTAGTTATAAAAATAGCTAACCCCGAAAAAAAATTTAAAATTAAAACCGACGCCTTAAATTACGCTATAGGCGGATAACTTAGCTAACGAGACGATAACGATAAGTTATACCCTGTAGCGTTTTATTTTAAAAAATTTACCAAAAAACAACTTAATTACTAAATCTACGATAAAAAATTTTTCGTAATTATCGAAATATTCCGAGAATAAAAATATTATTTAAACGGAACTAATTATTAAGTCAAAATTTATACCGATTATAAAAATTTCGTATTGTTTACGATAAACAAAAAACTTAATAAACGATAAATACGATAGGCAAAATTTTTAGTAAACTTTAACTTTAAAATTATTTACCGCAAAAAATTAAAAAATAGCAAAATAGACGCTTTTAGCCGGAGACTAAATTATTATTAAAAAGCACCCAAAAAGATATATATTATTTTTATTAATAATTAAAAGGGAAACCTAATATTTATTATAAATTTTTACGCTATTAGTAAGGTAATTAATTATAATAATTAGTCGAGTAAAATTATAAATAAAAACGGTATATTACCGATATATTAAAGGAAAATTATAATCCTAAAATAGATTAAAAACGAGTTTATCCGAGAAATATATTTTATACTAACTAGCGGATATTAGGGAATATTTAAAACCACTAAACGGATATAATAATATTTCGATTACCTAAAACTACGCTATTACGTCAGCGAAATTATTAAATAATACGATTTATATAATAAAACAAAATTAGCACGATATAAACTTTATAAAAAATTATAACTAATACCACTTTTAAACAAAATATAAAAATTTATCGCTTTAGATTTTATTATAAAGCTATTATTATTAAAAAAACCCTTAATTAGGACCTTTTACGATAGTATTTTAGTATTTATAAAACGATTTACGAAATACGTATATTTTTTATTTTATAAAAAAATAAATAATACGGAAAAATTAGCCTATACGTTTTTATAAATTATAATATACTAGTACGGCCTATTAAATAAAATTATTTTAGATAGAGATAAGCTATTTATATCAAAATTTTGGAAGTTATTTATAGTATAGCTAAAAATAGACTATAAGCTTTCGATAGCTTATTACCTATAAATAAACGGATAAACAAAACGAGCTAACTAAATATTTAAAAAATATTTACGCTATTATATTAATTACGATTAAAATAATTGGGTTATATTATTACCTATAACGCAATTCGCCTATAATAATATTATACGAGAACCTATAGGAATATTATTATTTTACGCCAATTACGGTTATAAACTAGATATAATTAAAGAACTTATTATAGGAAAAAAACTAGCGGAATACGCTATCTAGTATATCGATAACTTAAAAAAACTCCAAAAAAACCTCCAAAAAAACCTTATTGCCTTTTAAGCACGTACGAAAAAGCACGCCGACAAAAAAAAGGTTAAAAGACTAACTTTAATAAAAGGAGACAAAGTTTATTTATTACGCAAAAATATTAAAATAAAACGACTAAGCGATAAATTAGATTTTAAAAAACTCGGACCATTTAAAGTCGATAAGCAAATCTTAAAAGTTAATTACCGTTTATAACTACCCAAAACTATAAAAAAAAAAATACCTAACGTTCCATATTTTTTTATTCGAACCAGTACCTAAAAACGCGATTATCGACCAAACGCTAAAAATAAAAAAAGATTAGCCAAAATATAACGTTAAAAAAATTATTAATTATAAAAAAGTCGGACGAAAATATTAGTTCCTCGTAAAATAAAAAGGCTATTTACCTAAAAATAATATATAAAAGCCTAAAAAGCATATTAAAGACTGCGACGTTTTTAATTAGTACCTTTAAATAATAATTAAGGATCGAAACTTTTAAAAGTATTTTCGAGCCTAATAAAAAACTAATCGATAATATCGATTACGCCCGTAAATTACGCGGAGCCCGCCGCCTTTGATTTTAAACGATTTAGGTTATTTAAATCGGAGGCCTCCTTTTTTATTATTTTTAGACCACGTTTACGAGCCATCGCCTTCTGCTTACGTAAACGAATTAAACGGGATAACGTCTCCGTTACCCGCTGCTAAAGATTAAGCAGTTCCGATTTAGCTAGAGACTCGATACTTTTTAAACGATAGTATTTTGTAAAAATTATAATAAAAGAAGTAATAGGCGCTTTTATACTATTATAGGATTTACCAGCGGCGTTATACCGTTAATATATTTTGATATTTTTTAATATAACGTATAAAAGATCTTTAATAAAATAACGAAAGCACGGTATAACCTCGAAGCCTAGTTTACTAAAGGCAAATTAACGACGTACGCGACGAGCGGAAAAAAAATTGTTAACCGGAGCTTTTCGTTTATTCGATTTTGATATAATAAGCATACATCACTATTAAAGCAAAAAGGGGAAAAATAAAGGGAAAACACGAAGGAACTACGGAGTAGGCACCAGCGACTTATTTATGCGACCAAGTAATTTTTTAAAGACAAAAAATATAAAAAAAAAAGCTGATATTACGAATATGTATTTTTGCCAGAAAATAACAGATATTGGCGCTTAAAAAAGCATAAAACAAGGGATTATACCGGAATAAAAGGAATAGGACTATTATAGATTACGTGGTAAAGGATTACGTAACTAAGACCGGAAGCGATCAAAAATAATTAGTAGAATTTATTAATTACTACTAAACACTAATAAGCACTATTAATTACTAACTAACGTAAATAATCCAAGCAAATATTAATAAAAGAATAAATAAATATATAACGGATAAATTTTTTATACTATATAAATAGTTATTACCTTAATAATTAATTTAAGTATTTATTTTACCTATAGGTAAAGCATTCAATACGCTTTAACGACTACACTTATAAATCAGTTTTACTAGTTATCTTTGTTTAGTATATATTTGGTTAGTATATCTGCTAGCATAAACCCCAGCACCTCTTATACTTCGGTTTATCCTTAATATAGTCGTTACACTACTCGAAAACTGCGAAGCTAATAATTTTTTAATAATAGCCGTTTTTTAAATAAAATGGGGCAAAACTTATTATATTTACGCGCTAGGAATTTTATTTTACGATTAAGCTCGGCCGCCGGTATTGTTTTCGAAATTTAATTTTGCTAGCAAATAAGGGAAAAAAAAGCAAAAAAAACGTGTTTCGATTATATAAAGCAGGCTAGATAAACGAATTACTTGGGTAGGGGATATAATAATATAAACTATGTAAGCACAAAAGGATGGCAGAAATAGTGTTTTGGTTTTTTCGTTCTTTTTCTTTTTTTTCCTTTTCTTTTCTCCTTTTTTTTTTTTAATAAGATGCACCTGCATCGTCCATTCTTTAGATATACGTTACTTGCTCTGAAAAAAACCCCCAAAAAAGAAAAGCCACTTTCTTTTAGTAATGTGTATAGAAATCATTGGTTTGGTCTTGCGTAAAAAAGTGAGACCGGTTCATCTGGTTAAGAATCAAGCGGGCAGCGAATATTCGTGAGTTTGTCTGGGTACCCAATCGGGGTCAAACAGCTGACCCACGAACCAATATTCCTCTTCATAATCATGCGTCTGGCTAACAATTCGTACTTGTCCTGTGATGTCTTAGTATATCAACTCCTTTCATGCACCCTCGAAAAGCCCTACCGTTGTTGTGTATCTGATGCTGATAATGCTTCATGAAGCTAACTTGCTCATCATCAAGGTCAGCCATGCTCTTGGCCTCATCTGTATCCCAATCATGATCCGCTGAGAACGGCCGTTGGCCTTTACACCCGTAGTGAAAATAGGCAAGAATGGTCTTTGCGCCCGAGTGGATGGCCTGAATAATAGGCATCTCCACGAAGCGTACCTAAGTCGCCATATGAGGTAGTTCTCGAAATAGTTGTCATATATTGTGGATTAACTTACTGAAAAGCCACGTCGTCTAGCAAAGGCTCTGTGGAATTGACACTGTAGTTCATAGTTATGGAGCAGTATAAATACGCTCAAGGTAATAGAGAACCAGTTCTTCGTCTTTTTAGCTAAGATCAAGTCCTGGAGTCGCTTCAAGACCGCCACGCGCAGTGGCTGTAAGATCTTCTCCGTAAAAGTCGCGGCCATTTGGTAGTTAAGGAACGGTGGCACTTGGACGATCGGCTCCGTGCCATACCAATGCGATAGATTCTCTGCACCGAAAGTGTTCGGACCCACGCACCGCCAGCGGCCTTCTAGGAAGCGGCACGCGACCCAGAGCCGAAGTACGTCAGCCAAGAGTTGATTCTGGGACTTTAGCGTTGCGTCCAAATATTACTGCCTATAATACAAAGTGCTGACATACCGGTTGAGGGAACAGTGATAATTTGAAAGCCCAATGAAAGATATCCCACACCAAATGATTGGAGTCATCTAGAACAGTGTCGAGATATGGCCCAATGCAACGGTCGAGGTACAGGTTGACTGCTGCTGCTGCTTCCTCTGGGTCTGCGATTGCCCAGGGAATGTCGTACATCTTGTTGCCTCGCGTGTCATCGGACCTGAGCTCTTCAAGACTAGGCACAAATTCCCTGACACTAAGGCAGAGGACAGTGTTGCTGTCCTGTGAAAGTTCAAGGACTCTTATCTGGTTTGGTATCCACTGCCTCTGAATATGAAAGTCGCCGAAGCTAGGTCCGACCATGAGATGTTCTCTGAAGAATGGATAGTGGTAGAAGGCCGTGCGGTAGAGATTGCTATCGGTAATCTTATATCTCAGACATGGAAGCGTCGATATCCTCAGCAATGCCCGTGTGCACGGAAGGCAAGGCCCATTGAGGTTATTCGGATCTGGCGAACACTGTGAATTGTCATTAGATCTCCCTTCATTGGGTGGGCAGTATCACATACCCTGATCGTGGCCAATCGTGCTATGGTGTGGCTCGCATATTTTATTAAACGCGGTGTTTTGACGCCGGAAAATAAACCGGATTATATTAAGATTTGCCAGAGCCTATAAAAAAAGCATAATATATTTATTATAAAAGAGATATAAAGTTAATATACGGCATTTACAATTATGCTTAATAAGATTAGTAATATATTTTTTAAAACAAGATATAATACTTTTTTGCTAAACTATTCCGTATATAACTTTAATATATAGCTCTTTCCGAGCCGAGGATCTAGACCGCGCGCTTTAAAAAAATAATTCTTATATTATATTTTTTGTTGGGAGCGGTCCTTATCGTTATTTATATTCCCTTAGCGCGTATTTACCAAAGCTTTTCCTGAGTCGGCCCGATAAAAGAGAATACACTTACGGATTATTAGAGATTAATTATATATATAATTATCGCCAGGCAAGGGGGACCGATTTTGGCATAATACCTAAAAATGGCGTTTTAGGACAATTCTTTACCGGATCGAGAGCATACTATGTTCGCTTGTAACACGTATAACAATAGACGCCAGAGACGTTTAAAGCACGCTTTGAATTCTAATTAGATATTTGTGTTTTGCCACTGAGCCTGCGGAGAGTATAATTACGAGAGTTATAAAAAGTGGTCCTCGGGGAGATTATTCGATGTCGCGGAAGAGACCTAGCACTTATCTTTACGAGATAGCAGGACAAAATATAGGGTCCACGAGACTGATTAAAAGGTCGCACTTTTGCGGAGGCAGAGAGTGTTCACCTAAATATTCCGATATCTCTCTTTAGTTAAGATAAAAATCGGCAGGGTTATTGTTTTGGCTTCGAAAAAGGTCCCACTTTTCGGACGCGTCCTGTATATATATCCGGCCGGCAGTTTTATTGCGACAACGCAGTAAAGACTCACAAGGAGCTATCTTAAGGCAAGGGTCTCTTGTATAGCAATCTGGTTAAGGCTATAGAGAGCTACCAACCTATAAAACGGAGCAAGCCTGCTTCGAATATAAAAAGCGATAGCGCTCCTTCCCTTATCTCCGCTTTACCGTTCCTTGCTTATATCTTTAGTCTGGACCAAAACTTTATTCCCCTGCTTTACGGCCGCGCAAACGCATATTATAGATCGTTTACCGGCTAAGTTATTAATTATAATTATATTATATTGCGATTTATATAATTCGCTCTATTTGTCCCGTTGTTGTCGTATATTTTACGAAAATCTTATTTACTTTTATTATATAAGATTCGCTAATAAATATTTATTATATCGGTTTATTATTTATGGTAAAAAACGAGATAATTAAAATATAATAATTAATATATTTAAAAAAGCTTAAAACGCTAGCGCACCAAAATTCGCCGGTAATTATTATCGGACGTCGATTTTTTATTTTATAATATTTCGGGCCCGCCGAATTAGCTTTACCGAGTTGTAATTTAGCTGTATATTATTAAGATTTACCGCGGAGCGTAGGCTCGAAAACGTTGCAATTTTCCTTTACGAATTTGGTATGCTAATTAACTTAGTTTTACGACCAAAAAATCTAACACCCTTGTTCCTTGCGCTCGTAAACCGCGAAAACGAGACGGCCGCGCGTCTACTTAATTTAGGCGCCTGCCTTGCTCCGAATAAAAACGATATTACGGCATTTTATATTATTATAACTATCGGCTACCTAAATTTATACCGTTTTATAGAAAAATTCGGTATAAACTTTAATAATCCCAAATCGGGAGGCTATAGATTTTTGGCTTATATTATATTGTTTTATTAGGTAATAGCATAAATAATCTTTTGGCTTTTATAATTTAATATAGATCTTAACGAGATATTTTTCCTTTTGGGCAGGCGCTAAAGTTTTTTAAGCAAAGCTTATAGATATCGGGAATAGGACTTAGCTCGATAGCTTTTAGATTATAGCGCGAATCCGAACCGCGATAAAATTAATAATTAGCCCCTAAAAGTTATATATATATAATTTCCGGGTAGCGAAAATATCGAAAAACGTTATATTTTTATCGCGAAGTTGCTCGAGAAAAAAGCGGATCCGAATTTAAGGAAGATAATGCGTATAACTAGCCGCGATTTTTCGTTATTTACCTACCTAATAAACGACGATCACCAAAAAAAGGTAGAATATTTATTACGATACCTATAACTTAAAATTAAAAAACTAAATTCCTATAAAAAAACGGCTATTTTTTATACGTTTGGGACAAAGTTAGGCTGCTTATTATTGGCTTAGTTGTTATCGCTAAAAAAGGTCTACCTTCCTAATATTTTTATTAAGGATATTGCTTATTTTACTGGACGGATTTATAAGGCTTTAAACGGTTACAAAAAAAAGCTTTTGGCTAAGCATCGTGATTTTAAAAAGGCTTACTGAGTTATTTATAAATATCCTAATTGTTTTCGCAGTCAAATTAACAAAGATGTCGTAGATCTGCTAAGCAAATTTAAATCGATAAGGAAAATTAGACGAAAACTATAATAACTATTCCGCGCTCCCGCAATCAATGCCAACTGCACCAAGCCTGGCTCAAATGCGAATACCTTCTAGGTTTTCGTAAGTATACACTAATGCCTCGTTATTCCACGATTATATATTCCGCAAATGCTCGAGACATGCAGTAAACTGTCGGTCGCTGCTTACTCGGAGGATATGATTTATCACCAGGAATTCGCAGTTTTGGTCGAAGCCAATGCCGAATCGTTCCTCAGAAGCCAAGATAACGCAAAGGAGTTCCCATGTAGGTCTTTCGGTTAATGGATCTACCAATTCGGTAATGGTCACAATATCTTGTCTCCTCTGATCATCCGCCCGTTTGATGTGAAAGGTCATGACCGGGGATGCCATCTGGATTGTTACACTGTCACTGTCGCTGGATGAAACTTCCTCCTGCGTATTTGATTCACAGATAGCTTGTGGAGCAGAGTCATGCGCTGACTGCTGATGCCAATCTTCTTGCTCAGACACTTCCTTCTTGGAAGTGCGGTGGCTCGTGTCATTTCCGAATTGATGAATCTCATGCTGGATTAATGCTGTAGGAAGAGAAACTCCCGCTGTTGAATCGGGAGGGACTTGTCGATGAGCACCAATTGTGAGTTTTTGCTCAATCTCGCATTTGGCGGCTTTCTCCATCGCTACGCTCAAGTCCACGGTAAGCTTCTTGTACTGCTTGTATATCTTGTGGTTATCGCACGGTGGCGGCACCCAATTGAGATACAACTTTTGGTGGCAAGCTGAGACGGAGAAGTTGAACGGATGTTGCTGTAAAAGCTTATAACACAGGAAGCATGACTTCTTGCTGACCCCGATGAACCGCTTATGGGGGATCCGGTCCCGGTTGTGATCGTAGAAATTGAGCAATTGAATCTCCGCATGTGTGGTGCGTTCACGCGGGCATTTTTTGCGAAAATGCACTTCGGGATTGCTGACGTTCCAGTAACGAGCCAATCGCATGGTCAATTCTCCGGTGTCTCCACCAATACTGCGACGTAGGGCTGCCTCCAGATGGTTTTCGCCTAAGGAAGGTTGATAGTGGTCTGTTGGAGGAGCCGGAAGAGCTTCTACCAGCATGGGACAGAACAACGAGCGATTTTCCAACGCGAAATGGAGCAATACCTGACTGGCAACTGCGTAACGCCCAAGTTTGTAGACATTGAGTACCCACGGTGACATTGGAGCCCCTTGGGCCTTGAACATGGCTTCAAGAAACCGACTATAGGCCCATTTGGATTTCGCAGCCCATTGGACACACGCAAGAATCTGGTTCTCCTTTGTGTCGAAGCTGCCCATCGTCAGCAGCCGTAGTCCAGCTATCCATTTGAGGAATCCGCGAGATTCATGCGGCTCAAAGATAGCACCTAAGCAGCTTGGATTCGCAGTGATCCAGTCAATATCACTATGGATTGCCTGTGAGTATTTTCGAATCTTTCCGAGGTAGTGGGAGATTTTTTCCAGATCAAATTCGATTATCTTGTTCAAGATTTGTCCCTCTGCGCCAGCAGGAAATCCTATCGCTTTTGGCTTGAGCAGGAACTGCTGACGTAGTCGTGGCGTACTCAAGCATACCTGTTTCGGTGATACCATTGAGTATCTCAATAATCTCCTTTACTTGCCGCAAAATATTATCAAAAACGCCTGCATTATTTGCAACACGGATAATAATGCCCTCTAGTACTCCTTCCTCTAAAATGGCTGCCGAGACAATGTCTCCATCTTTCTTAGTTGCTAATATAAAAGAAATAGAGTCGAGGAACTTGCTGCTTTGCCGCTCTAATATCCCATATCCGGCGTAGGCAGGATAAGTGTCCAGACTATAGACGGTGGCTTCCCCGCGTACTAAATCGAATAGCCACAATAATATGCCAGCCTGGGTAAATCGCTTTAGCGTAACACCAGTCACTCGAAGCTGCGATAACATTATCGCAAACAATCTTAAAACTTATAATTTAAATACGGTTCGGATAAAATAATAAAAATTCCTGGGGAAGTAAGTAAACTTACCGCGATCTCTCGCTAGCAAAAGGAATATTTATTTAAACTTTAGAGCTCCTCCATAGTCGACCTTTTATATACTATTAAGCACAAACTAACGAAACTAACTGGCTATAACGTGCTTAAGATGCATATACACGTGTTTAAAAATGTTAGGATGCAATTATATATATTAGGTTATGAAACCATCCAATATTGATCAGTAGGTGCACCCTCAATTGAAAATGCACTTTTATCAGGAATATAAACATGACACTCTGCCTGGTTAGCGTTAAGGTATTAGCACCAAGCCCAGCTATTATTATAGCCACCTTTTTGCAATAATTATAAAATAATATACTAAAAGATATTGTCGTCCTTAGATAAATAAAATTTATAGCTAATTTCGGAGACGCTTTATACACAAAACGTTCTTTTTCCGATATTAGGATTATAAATATAATGTTCGGCAAGGATCCCTAGGGCCCCTTGCAACTATTATGGCTATAAAGGCATAAAAGTTTTCCCGTATTACGTGCCTTATAGCTGCTTTTAGACTATGTTTTTATATATTATAAAGCATATTTTATTAGAACGAAACGGCCACGTTTTGAGATTTGATTGGACCATAATGATGCCTAACCAGCTTTAGCGAGCGTATTAAAAACTATTATTTAACGCTTAAACACCCTATTTCTTTTTAAAATATACAGCGTAATAAACCGAAGCTTACCCTATTATTAGCGCGGTGCAAGAGCTACACGTTACCGTGTCACAGGCTATCGAGAAAGTGGCCCCTTTTCGCCAGGTAGACATATCCTGTGATCGCTCGCCTAGTTGTCAGGTCGGTGACGAATTGATAACTATTCAAGTGTTTAACATTTTCAGCTCCTTCCAGTTTTTTTTGCGTGTTCGAATCGGTAGTCGTGGCATAAAAAAAAGTGTAAAAATGAACTTGATTTTAGTGAGGTTGCACCGGGTGCTCCCGGGTCTAGCCTGTTTTAGGTATAGATCCGGCTGTCTGGTATGCGGCCACTATCTTTTTGGCAGAAAAGCGGGGTTTGGCCAACAAAAGACTGCTTGCAATAGCCAATCGAGTCGGCTTGCCTAAAGACGCAGCACGGCCGTTGCGAAAAACGTGATAATATATCGTAAGACGTTCTTAGATCTTCGCTAGCCATTGCCACAGCAGTCATATAGAGATGGTGGGTTGTAACTATACCTTATTCGCCGACATCTTAGCTCGGCGTAATTTTAACCCGCTGCAAGGCATTTTCAGTCACCTTGATCTATGCAGGTTTTAGAATAGCACTGCAGCATCGCCACCAAGGTGTACAGCCCGACGAGGCTCCGGAATGCCTTGGGCGTCAAGGCGTTCTCCAAATATTCTGCTGTTATCGAGCCTGTTTTTATTATGATCTGTGGCAGCTTTCGCAGCTGAAGGAATATTCGATTATCTTTACAGTTCGCGATGGCGCATAATTCTGAACAACAGCAATTCGAACAGCCAATATGTCAGATCCCGCTATTTACACCGTCGGCTGGATCTGCGCGATCACAACAGAATTCGTTGCTGCGCGAGCCTTTCTCGACGAAGAACACAGCGGCCCGGAGCAAGTCGCCCAGCATGATAATAACAACTACACACTAGGCCGGATAGGAAAACACAATGTGGTGATCGCGGTCTTGCCCGACGGCGAATATGGCACAGCCTCGGCTGCCGGTGTCGCTCGCGATATGCTTCACAGCTTTCCGAATATCAGGATAGGTCTAATGGTCGGGATCGGCGGTGGTGCACCGACTCATAAGCACGACATTCGGCTTGGCGATATCGTCGTTAGTGCGCCTCGAGATGGCCACGGCGGGGTGTTTCAGTACGACTTTGGCAAGACAATCCAATGCCAGGAGTTTCAAGCGACAAGGTTTCTGAATCAGCCACCGACTGTGCTACGCACGGCTGTCAGCGGATTAAAGGCGCAATATGAGGCCGACGGCCATTAGATTCAGGAAGCCATCCAAGCTGCTCTTACGAAGAAGCCGAGACTGCGACGGAACTATGGCCAGCCAGCTTCGGACAAAGACAGGCTTTATTATGCCGACACTATCCATACACCCGAAGCTGAAGCAGAATGCCTAGTATCTTGTGGCAACGATGCCTCTCTGCTGGTGGAGCGCCGGGCACGAGAGGAGCTTGATGATCGCCCCATGATTCACTATGGTCTAATTGCTTCTGCGAACCAGTTAATGAAGGATGCGGTTATACGAGACAAGCTAGCGCAGGAGAAAAACGTTCTCTGCTTTGAGATGGAAGCCGCTGGTTTGATAAATCATTTCCCATGTCTTGTCGTCCGTGGTATTTGTGATTACTCGGATACGCACAAAAACAAGGTCTGGCAAGGTTATGCGGCGATGGCCGCGGCTGCCTACGCGAAGGATCTGCTCTACAGAGTGTCACCCAACAAGATCGAAGCAGAGCGAAGACTGGCGGATGTTATTTCTGAAAGTACGCAATCTTCTTGAAGTAAAAATAAAACTTGGTGCTAATAGTCGGATAGTGGATTCCAAGCTTGAGAGTATTGGTACCCAGGTAAAAACCACGCACACAGAGATCAAAAGCATTCGAAGAGACAAGCATGCCGACGACATCATGCAATGGCTAGCCCCACCTGACATTTCCTCCAATTTCAACAAAGCCATCAAGGCTCGTCATCCAGGCTCCGGCCAACGATTACTTGAAAGCAAGGCATACACAACTTGGAAGACGAGAGATAGCTCGTTTCTTTGGCTTCACGGAATCCCTGGATGTGGCAAGACCATCCTGACGTCTACTATCATCGAGGACCTGCAAAAGAGCCAGAGTCATGCACAGACGCTGCTCTACTTCTACTTCGACTTCACGGACAGCCGAAAGCAGTCGTTCGAGAACACATTACGCTCACTCGTCTGGCAAATATCCTACCAAAATAAGGTTGCTCGAAAGCATCTCGACTCTCTCTATTCGTCTGCTTACCAAAACGGAAAAGTGCAGCCGAGCTTCAATTCTTTACAAAAGGCTTTTACCGAAATGATAGACAATCTTGGAGAAATATGGATCGTTTTTGATGCGCTCGACGAGTGCACGCCACGAGGCGAGTTGCTAGCTTGGTTACGCAGTATTAACCAAGGCCTTTTTATACAGGTTAATATGCATTTCCTAGTAACTAGTCGACCAGAGCAGGATATCGAGTCGACCATCAAACGTTACGCAAGTGACGAACAAATTATCGCTATACGAGACGACTTGCTAAAAGCGGATATCCGAAACTACGTACAGGCTAGAGTACGGGAGCACGAAGGTCTTAGTCGGTGGCGTAGACACAAAGAGATCCAGAACAAGATTGAGGGTAATTTGCTCGAAAAAGCTAATGGAATGTGAGAGACTTAAGTTTAATTTTAGATTATTATGCTTTGTTGTTATTATGCTAATTATAATCAGGTTTCGCTGGGTGTCATGTCAGCTTGACACTTTGGAAGACTGTTTAGAACGAAAGGCTTTGCTTAAAGCACTTCGAAACCTGCCGAAAACACTCGACGAAACGTACGGGCGTACATTAGCGAATATCCCTTTAGCGCATATACACCATACAAGACGGATCTTACAGTTTCTTACATACTCAGAACGACCGCTGCGACTTAAAGAAGCGGTCGATATGATTGCCGTCGATATCGGAAAAGACGTGGCTCGAGGACGTCGATTTGATCTTAAAGATAGATTGCCGGTTCCAGAAGAGATTACCCGGTATTGCTCAAGCCTTGTTATACTTATCTCGAGACCCGGTAGTAACGGCGAAGAGGGAGAAGTAAAAGAGATTCAGCTGGCACATTTCACTGTCAAAGATTATCTTACCTCAAACCGTCTTCAAAACGAGATCGGTCAATACTTGCGGGAGACAATCGCCCGAAGCACTATTGCCGAAGTCTGCCTAGCATATTTGTTAGAATTTGAGCAAAACAAGACCGCGGAACAAATAAGAAACACTTTCCATTTTGCTCAATATGCGGCACGATTCTGGGCAGATCATGCTGTTATAGGCGAGCAAGAAAGCGAATATGCATTCGAGCTTGCTAAAGAGGCAGTTTCGAATTATTTGCGAAACTGGTGTTTGCTTTATAACCCAGATTGCCCTTGGGATAATACACCAACGGCCGAAGATATATTATCTCCGTTATATTATACATCACTCCTAGGACTTCCACGTTGTGCTAAGATACTTCTCGACGAAGGGGCGCACGTCAACGAGCAGCACGGATTCTACGGCAACGCGCTACAGGCCGCGTCAGCTGAAGGGCATAAAGCGATCGTCAAAATGCTACTTGACCAAGGAGCCGATATTGACGCGCAGGGCGGATACTATTGCAATGCGCTACTGGCCGCTTTATGTAAAGGTCACGAGACGATCGTCCAAATACTGCTCGACCAAGGAGCGGACGTCAACGCGCAGGTTCAGGATTATGGCAATGCGCTGCAGGCCGCTTTAGAAGGAGGGCACGAAGCAGTCGTCAAGCTACTGGTCGAGCAAGGGGCGAGCGTTAATGCGCAGTGCGGAAACTACGGCGACGCATTGCAGGCCGCCATATATGGAGGAAACGAAGCGATTATTAAAATACTGCTCGATCAAGGAGCGGAAGTAAACGCGCCGGATGGATATTACGGCAACGCGCTGCAGGCCGCTTCAGCTAGAGGGCACGAAGCGATCGTGAAGATATTAGTCGACCAAGGAGCAGAAGTAAACGTATAGGACGGATACTACGGCAACGCGTTGCAGGCTGCTTTAGCTCAAGGTTACGAAGCAATCGTCAAGATTCTACTCGACCAAGGGGCGGACGTCTACGCGCAGGGCGGAAAGCACGGCAACGCGCTGCAGGCTGTTTTATCTCGAGGACACGAAAAGATCGTAGAGCTATTGCTCAAAACAAAAACAGATCGCGACGCCTTATATTGCAAAAGAGCAAGGCTTATTTTCTTAGCCTCCAATGGCGGAGAAATAGAGTCAGATAAAAAACAGACGCATTCCCATAAGCGAGAACATACTGATTCCAATCAGGAGCTGGTCATGAAAAAGCCATATAAAGGATCTCGATGAGTTTGGTAGTAACTTGCTAAGGCTATAGAGTACGGCGTTCTGGGGTTATTGATTGCGACGATATGATGCATTGTTGTGCCAGCGCGGTCTACAGTCCTGTTTCTTGAAAGCCAACCTCTGTTATTTTCCTGCAAGGGTGCATTTACATGTTTGTAACAATCGTGGATTATTTAATTATTGCCGCGGAACAGCCATATTCTCGAAATTTAATGGAGCAAAGCGACACCATAGCTAGCTTTAGACCATGATGAATTGTTTTCGTCACATATGGACACAGATACGATTCGACAATGTGTGTCTCTGTTATATACGACGGTGGCCGCAGTATTGCCTGCCCTGCCGGCATAGCTTGTGCGAGAATTGCGCTTAGACATTTGGCAAAAAGACGAATGGCAGGCCCTAGACATTCGTTGTACAAACGTGTCCCTTATGTGGTCAAGAGATCAGTGGGGCAACAATAGGTATCAAGCTCCGGTGATATTGTGCGATTTGGCCTTGAAGTGCACGATGCTCTGGTGACTTATGCCAGAATCGCTCAAACGCTTCAGATATACATGGCACCCTTCTCTCCATCCCAGTCATTGATCTTAAGCGAAGGCACCCATACATCATGATAAATCGATGTGATTGCAATAATTCGGTAAAAAAGGATCCGTAAGCATCCGAGGATCTAAAAGCAATTTAGTCCACTAGCGGAAATATTCGATTTATATTTAAATACCTAGGCAGAAAATAAGCTATAATACGTAGGAAATGCCAACCGTATAGCTATTAAACTACGAAAACTAAAAGCCAAATTTTACGTTTTGCGTTTATTTAATATAGCGGGAGCTTTATAAATACGCTTTATTTAGTTAAATATAGCTTTTTAAAACCCGATTAGGTGGTATTAAGCTGCCTCGATAACGTAGGCGAATTTATAGCCTGCCGAAAACCTAAAGCGCCAAAAACTATTTTAAAATTCGATCTAAAAGCGTACGCGGGAAGTATTTCGAACACTTATTACGTCCCTTAAACTTAGTATAATAAAAATTTGGCAAATCAATTTTTGTGGCAAATATCTAGATAATCGTTCGATAAGTGAGAGGCGTCCTGCCAAAAAGAGCGCTGTCGCCAGACGGAGGTGCCGACTTGACCCAGACGTCAACCAGGAGGTTTCCGAGGAATCCCGGCGGTCGCAAACGGTCATCTCTTAGGGCAATAGAAGACGATGCGGGCGATAGCTTCCTTTAAGGCGCCCCAGGCAATATCCCAGGTGCCCGGTATTGTAATATTCGAGCGTGCTTTAGAGGGTTTTGACCGGGAATTAATAAGCGAATAAGAAAAAAATAAAGCTTTTGGAGCTTAATCGACGCTTAATAGTCACGCCTTTGCTTTGCGTTTTATTAAAACGCCGGCATTGCCGAGGAAGGCAATAATCGAATAAACGATAAAAAAAAAGGTAGCTTTTAAGCTTAGTGCTAATAAATAGATTCCGGGACTTTTTAGTGGGTGTATACGTGCTAAATGCCTTTAAATTAAAGCTATTTTGCAGTGTTTTAAAGTTCCGGATTTTAATAATATAAAAGCACCTTCCCTAAAATTATAAATCCGGATCTTCGAAACATTTTTAATAATTATTATTACGCCCCCGTAGTTTAATAATCGGGCACGTATTGCTTTTTAATTTGTTTAAAAGGTACGAGGCGCGATCCGGGTTCGATTCCCGGCAGGGGCTTAAACTCGGAGAATATAAATTATAACAGTTTTTATTTTTTAGGTTTTTTTTTCTTTTTTTTTTGGTTTGTTTGTTATAATATGCTATAGCACGTTTTATAGGCTTCCCGGTGGAAAAATAATAATAGGGAATTTTACTATTTTTGAAATTATTTATTTACGTTTATACCGAAGATTAAAACGCTATTTTGCCTACATTTTTGCACCTACCTAATTACCTACAAAAAAATTAACAATTTTTGCCTTAACGTTTAATAAATAGTGCAAAAAACACTTATTTCGACTTAAATTATCGTATAAGCAACGGATCGCCCGAATATAAGCATAATAAAAAGCTTAATTTTTAAATCGGTCGATCCGTTCCCGTTATGCCCGTTGCTCGTTTAAAATATAAAATCTTATTTTATATAAAGCTTATAAGCACTATATAACGATTATATTAAAAATATACCGAAATATAAAAAATAATAAAGTTTATATTAATAAATAAGCTAATTAAATATAAATTAAACAATAAAATAATTATAAAACTAATATTACGATATAATCGTTAAAGCTTAATAAGCTTTATTTATAAATAAAATAAATGCTTAAATTAATTACTAAATAATAATTATTTATAATATATAAAAAACCCGTTTTTAGTATATTTATTTATTCCCTCGCTAATATTAGTCTTAATTATATTTGTTTAATATCGCTAATTTTTAATTAATTAATTAATTAAAATTAAACGTCTCGTTACGTAAAACGTGCCGGGCGTAATACCGGCATAATTTATATTAATCGAATTTACGTTATAAAAGTTTATTTTTACCTAATATTTTTGTTTAATATAATAGGCAAATTTTTATAAAAAATTTAATCCCTTCCGCTTATTCGCAAAATAAGCGAGCTTTTTTGGCCGTTTTAAAAAGGGAATTTATATTATTTTTTTTGGCTATATACGCTTTTAAATAGCCAGGCGTGGCTTTGCGTCCACGCTTATAAAAATAAAAATAGACTAGCGTTTTCGTTTTTCCGCACCCGTAATTAAATAATACGTTATTATACTAAAATATTTCGTAGTAAATTAAAAAATTTCCGTGGTGCGATTTTGCTGCGAATAATTTATTTAAACGTTTACGGGGCAGGTTAAATTCGGGAGGTCGTCGGTAAATAGCGATTTTTAAATACCGATATTATTAAAAATAAGCAATAATTTATCGATTAGCGAAACTTTTCTAAATATAAAAACCCGCGGTTTTTTTAATATATACGAATAAAGCCGGAGGTTATAACTCGGGTAGTCGTTTATAGGCCGTTTTAGCCTAGGTATTTGTTTTTTCGTTTTTAAGGATGCCTACGTATCCGGGGCATTATTATTGCTAATTTTTACTTAATTATTTTTAATTAAATATAGTTAAGTATATATTTTTGGCCTACGTAATTTTTGTTACGCGATTTTTAATAATTGGTCCGTTTTTTATTTTTTTTATAACCGTGTCCTTAGCCCGTATTTATTTTTTCCTAGTTTTCCGTTTTATAATAATATATATTCGTAATAATATTAAATAATAATACGTTTGCTAAAAATTATTATATAACTCGAGTATATTAAAATAATAGCAAAAATAATAAAATTAATTTAATAGCTCCGAGACTAAATTGCGTTATAGCAAAAATATTAAATTAAATAAGCGTTTAAAATTAAATAATAATATTTTAGTTAAAATTTAAAAATCTCGGTCCCTACAGGTCTGAAATATATAAATATATATTATATTTAAATTTTGCGAAAAAAATAAATTATTGTAATTTAATTTTAAGCCCGCTAAGGTGGCTAATCGTACCGTTTAAAAATTATGCGTTTTTAGCTAAATAATTTCCTATATATTATTTAAATATTATAGCAAAATTTAGCAAATTGCAAAAACTATAAATTAGAATAAAATTTTAACTTTCCCTTTTTTAAAAATAATTATAGCGAATTAGCTGCTAAAATCCGACTTTCGAGACCCTTCGAGACTGCTATTAAAAATAATACTAAAGCAAAACGGCAGACTATATCGGATCGCTAAAACCTTTTTTTGTGCTTATATAACGTAAATAATATAATATGTTATATATTTATAATTTTATTATTTTTACGTATTACGTATTTTAAAAAAGCTAAAAATAATTACGAATTTAGGAATTTAAGAATTATAGTTTAAAATATTAACTCGGTATTAGTAAATAAAAGCCCTAAATATTTTAAATAGCTATATAATTATACCTACGCCGCAAAATTTTAATACGAAACAAATAATTAATTAGTTGCTAACGCACCTTTTTTTAATATTTAATATAAATATAAACGTAAATATAAAATTAAGCGTGGCAATAATATAATAAAAATAAAACCGGCTAAGCTTTTATTATTTTTTTAAATAGCCTTTATATATATTATTTAATAACCCTATATAAATATTTTTATCGTCGGTTTTATATTATATTATTATATATTTAAATTTATTAATATTTTTTATTGCTGCGTATAATTTGCTTTTTTAATATTATAATATATCGTTATAACTATTCGATATTATTAAAAAAATAAAATTTTTATTTAAGTCGATAAAAGGAATATATTATTTAATACCTAAGGATTTTTTAAAAGGTGACTTTTTAAGCCAAAACCGAGTTAACTTAAAAATTCGATTCGGATAAGCTTATAAAACCCTACGATAATATTAAAGCTTATTTTTTTGGTTTTTTATTGCGCCTTTTAGCAAAATAACAAAAAAACTGCCAAAAAAATATCGACGTTTTATTTAAACGGAATTCGTGGTATTATATATTTAATTATATGTACGGTTTATATAAATATATATTATTATATAAAATTTACGAGCAACCTATATAGCGTAAAGCTAGCTGTTAGTAATTACGGCTTTAGTTAGTTACCAATTATACGTATTATATACGCTGGCAAAGGTATAGTAGCTATATTTTTTATATTATTTAGGTTTATACTTACGTACTCGCCTTTAAAAAAAATTATAAATATATCTAAAAGTTATAACGATAATATTACAGCAAAAGTAAAATATTTTATTAATTAACCTTATATATTTGGTTTTGTTTTTCGGCTAAATAATAATTGAGCCAAAAATTACCGGTCGCCCGAGTTTTTATATTATTAATACGTGTTGCTAAAGAATTTATTATTAGTTTTTATTTTTTTATTTTACGCCGTAGCATCCGATTATTTGCGCCTATACTCGTAATAGTATATATAACCTGCTTTATTATTTAGTATTATTTATTATTTTTTTAGGGAACTAGAGATAGGGCGATTTAATATTTTTTTAATATATACGTCGCTTTATCGGAATTATATTATTTTTTTTAAATCCGTTTTTGTGGGGAGCGTACCGTTTAGTATTATTCGATTAATGCTAAATTTTATTATTAAAATATCGCGGCTTTATAATAGTGTTTTTATATATATAGCTATAATACGATTAAGTATTCGGGCACGCAAATTGTTAATATTAGGTTCGGTATTTTAGGTAATATATTTATAATATAGAAAAGTTTTTATTTTTTTATACAGTAGATTTTTTGCCGAGCTACGGTTTTGTTTATTTTCGAAAAATTTAACGTTCCTCCGTAAAATTCCTCCGAATATTATATATACGATTTTAATTTGCGCTTTTTTTTTTAATTATCCTTATAAAATAGCCTAAAAATAGACTAAAGGAAATTAAATTATTTTAAATATTTTTTTAGCTTACGTTTAGTATATAAAAGGCCAGTAACGAGACGGTGATATTTTTTAGAGCTATGTTATTACGCTAGTTTTAATAGTTATTTTTGAAAATTTTCTCTAAATATAATAGCTGTTTTTTACGGCGCTAATTTTGTATTTAAGTAAAATTAGTTTTTTGTTTTATTTGTTTTATTAAATGGTATTTTTATAGCTAGGTTGGGTTATAATAGTGCGTATAGTAAATATATGTTACGAACATGCACCCATGCGGAGACCAAGGACCAAAGATAAATAAATACGGGCCAGAAACGCAGCCCAAAGGATAATAAACCAAGAACGGACTAACCCCTAATAAGTCACGTAATCTAATATTACGTAAACTAGGAATAATCGCTAAGCGTTGCTAAAGGAAGCTCCTTTTAGCACCCGTTAATATAATATAACAGTTATAAATATTACTAACTAATATAGTTATTTAAGCAAATATTAGCAAAGGAATAAATAAATATATAACGGACGGATTTCCTATATTATATAAATAGTTATTACCTTAGTAATTAATCTAAGTATTTATTTTATTTATAAATAAGGTATTTAATACGCCTTAACGACTATACTTATAAATTAGTTTTATAATTGCTTTTTGCTTAGTATATCTTTTACGCTTTACGTATTTGATAATATAAACCCTAGTATTTTTTTATATTTCGGTTTATCCTTAATATAGTCGTTATATTTTGATTATTTTTGTTTAGGTACGTTATCCGAGTTAGTATTAAGCAATATTTTTATAAAAAAACATTATATCTCGCAACGGAAGCGCTATCGATAACCTAACCGGAGGAGCGGACGTCCTTACGATAATTAATTTATTCCAAAAACAAATAAAAAACCTGGCTTATTAAAACCAATAACTCTAAGCCGCTTATATTAAAGTCAAAAAAAACAACGAATAATTTACGGAACAAATTATTATTATTCCTAGCCCGGGAATAAATACCGGCAATAATAAATATAAAATCCCACTTTTATTTTATTATAATAAAAAAAAAAGGAAACGTTTAAGCTTTCCTTACCTAGGCCAAAATATACCTTAAATTTTACCGTAAATTTATTACCACCGAAAAAAACAAAATCCTCGGTATTACGGGATTCTTTAAGGGAACCGCGCTTAAGTAGTTCGAACTAATTATAAAGAATTATTTCGATAACCTAAAAAACAAAAACTAGGACGAAAACACTAAAAAGGTGTTTAGACGCTATTCCGAGTTTAAACGATAATTTAAGGCTATTTTCGGCAATTTTAATAAAGTCCGTTTAGCTAAATAAAAACTTATATAACTACGCTAAAAAAGGTTAGCTGCTAAATACGCCGCGGAATTTAAATAAATCGTATTACGTATTAAATAAATAAACTACGATACGATAATAATATTGTTTTACGTAAGATTACGAGACGATATTAAAAACGAAATATCAAAAAAAAACCGTCCGGACGACTTTTATAAATATATAAAACAAATTGTTAAAATCGATAACCGCCTATATAAAAAAAAACTAAAAAAAAAAAATTTAATATCCGATATTAACCTAATATTAGCAAAACGCGATACGGGGTACCTAAGCGTAACTAAGGATAAAAGTATAAGATTTTTTTTGGATAATATAATAAACCAATAAATTTAGATGCTATTTAACGACGGACACAAAAAAACAAATTATCCGTCAAATGTTATAATTGCGACCGAATAAAATATTATACTAACGAGTGTCGCCAACCTAAAAAAGCGTTTAAGCCTATACCGGAAAATAAAAAATAATTTAACGTTATATAACGGGAGGAAATATTATATACGTTATTTTCCTGGACCGTATATTTTGACGATGGTTATCAAACGTATAAATTTTGCAAAATTAATAATATTTGGTTTTTTAAAACACCGCGAACCTTAGCCGCCATTAGATTAAGACGATTAATATACTTCGGACTAAAAGGGCAACTTATAGATAGCGATAATAATATTTTATCTAGATTAAAAAACGAAATATATTACTAAACCTAATAGGCTAAAAATTAGATTTAGAAAGCTAAGTTAATAAACGATACTAGCAGCGAGTTAAAAAAAATAACCATTTTTAATAAAACGGAATTGCCGAAAAAAGCCTAACCTATAAAACTAAAAAAGCAAAAGTTATCGATAAAATATTTAGCATCTTTACGACGGAAAAAATATTCGAAACCTTCCAAAATAAATAATTATATATTTATAACAAAGTTATATTTTTTGCCGCCGAGTTATAGGGCATAAAATAATAATTAGCAAAGATTTTTTAAAAAATTACCGATATAATATAAAAACGACGGACTTTAAAAGCTATTTTTGGAAATAACCCTCGATTTAATACCAAAAACCTTAAATATTACGAAATCGAGTAATACGGATATATCGATCTAAAATATAATAAATATTTCGAAACAAAACTTAAATACGGATTTTTTCCGTTACGTATAGGATATTTAGCTATTAGGAAACTTTATAAAATAGGAAAAATAAGCTAGGCAAAGGTTAGGCGCTGCGACGCAAAAAGTTTTATAATAATTATTACGTACCTTAACGATTTATCCCGATATTCGATAAAAAAAAACTAATCCTAGGTAAAATATATATACGACGAATATTTTTATTACGTAATAAATAAAGCTAAAATATAGCGACTTGTTAAAAAGCACTAAACCGCAAGACGAATTATTATTAAGGAAACTAATAAATTAACGCAAAATATTAGCGATTTGGTTAAAAGCACCAAAGATCGTATAGTACCACTAAAATACGAATACGACGTTATACGAAAACTAACGATAAAAGTTACTATAAACGAATAAAAAGATATAAAGATTAATATAAAAAAATCTAGTTTTACCCTTAGGTACGATATTATAAAAAAAGCCAGTAACGATATAGTATTATATAAACGACGAAAAAACGAGATTCGAACCTAAAAAAACTAACGAGTATTTATACGCGCCAAAAAAAAACGCGCTAATAAAAAAATTAATAGGAATTCGGGAAACGAGTTAAACTATTTTTAAAAAAACAAAAGCGGTCCTAAACAAAATTTATTTACGTTACCGGGAGCGATAATACGATTACGAACTATTTAACGATATAAATACGAATTAACGGATACGATATATAAGCTTTAGTAAATATAAAAGCTTAAGGAAATTTTATTTTATTAAAAATCGTTAATAAGTTCTAAATATTATAAAAGCAAAAAAAAAACGCTTTACGCATTTAATACCGTCGATAAAAAGCTTATTTTATACGAGAATAAAATAGTAAATATAGAGATTACGTATATTTAGATTTATATTTAAGACTATTTTAAATATTTTATGTGCGATATTACGGATATTATAAATTACGATTTAGTTTTAAAGATACCTTAGTTACGGGTAAATAATCCTAAAATAAACTAAAATATAGGCTAATTTTAGTAGGATATACCAGGAAGCGAATTAATTTTTAACGGGTATTAAAAAAACCAATTTTTACGTAATTACGAAATATTTAGATTATACGTTATAGCTAAATATATTAAACCGAATACTATAAAAAAAATTCCCGAAAAATATAAAAAATTTAGCGACCTATTTAATAAAATATTAAAAACAAAATTATTAAAATATATACGATTTAATTATAAAATACTTTTTTAGGAAGGAAAAAAACTATATTTTATGCTAATATACCTAGTAAAACTTTAATACGAAAAAGTATTAAAAATTTATATTATAAAAATAACGGAAAAGGGATAAATTAAAAAATCTATATCGCTAATAGGCTATTTTATATTTTTCGTACTAAAAAAAAATAAAAACGGAACACCGAAATAAAGATTTTGTATCGACTACCGTAAGCTTAACGATATTACGATCAAAAATAGATATTTTTTGTTTTTAATTAAAGATTTACGAGATAAGTTATACGGAGCCTAATAATTTATTACCCTAAATTTGCCTAATACGTATAGCCTAATTAAAATTAAAAAAGGAAAAAAATAAAAAATAACCTTTAGGACGAAATACGGATATTTCGAATATTTAGTTATATTTTTCGGATTAACTAACGTATTAGTAAGTTTTTAAAATATAATTAATACCGTTTTACGAAGATTTTTCGATAAATTCGTAATAATATACCTCGACGATATATTTATTTATTTAAAGGACTTTAGCGAGTATAAATAGCACGTTACTACTATATTACGGAAGCTATAAAAAATAAACTTTTTTGTAAATTTTAAAAAAAGCGAATTCTACCGGAAATAAGTTATTTTCGTAAAATATATAATATCCTCCGGAAAAGTTAAAATAGAAAATTCCAAAATTTTAGTAATTAAAAAATAGCAGGCACCGAAATCGGTTATAAAAGTTAGATTTTTTTTAAGACTCGTAAATTTTTACCGAATATTTATTAAAAAATTCGGGCGTTTTGTTATATTTTTAACGTATTTAACGAAAAAAAATATATTATTTAAATAAACTAACGAAAAATAGGAAGCCTTTAATACGATTAAAAAACGAATTATAAACTAGCTAATTATAAAAATAGCCAACCCCGAAAAAAAATTTAAAATTAAAACCGACGCTTTAAATTACGTTATAAACGGATAATTTAGCTAACAAAACGATAATAATAAGCTATACCCCGTAGCGTTTTATTTTAAAAAGTTTATTAAAAAATAGCTTAATTACTAAATTTACGACAAAATTTTTTTCGCAATTATCGAAATATTCCGAAAATAAAAATATTACCTAAGCGGAATTAATTATTAAATCAAAATTTATACCGATTATAAAAATCTCGTATCGTTTACGATAAATAAAAAATTTAATAAACGATAAATACGATAGGCAAAATTTTTAGTAGATTTTAATTTTAAGATTATTTACCGTAAAAAATCCGAAAATAGCAGAATAAACGCTTTTAGCCGAAAATTAAACTATTATTAGGAAGCACCTAAAAAGATATACGCCATTTTTGCTAATAATTAAAAAAAAAACTTAATATTTATTATAAATTTTTACGCTATTAATAAAGTAACCAATTACGATAGTTAATCGAGCAAAATTATAAATAAAAACGGTATATTACCGATATACTAAAGGAAAATTATAATTTTAAAATAAATCAAAAACGAATTTATCCGAGAAATATATTTTATATTAACTAGTGGATATTAAGGAGTATTTAAGATTACTAAACGGATATAATAATATTTCGATTACCCAAAGCTACGTTATTATGTTAGCGAAATTATTAAATAATACGATTTATGCAATAAAGCAAAATTAGCACGATATAAGCTTTATAAAGAATTATAGCTAATATTATTTTTAAATAAAATATAGAAATTTATCGCCTTAAATTTTATCGTAAAACTATTATTATCAAAGGAACCTTTGATTAAGACCTTTTACGATAATATTTTAGTATTTATAAAACGATTTATAAAATACGTATATTTTTTATTTTATAAAAAAGTAAGCAATATAAAAAAATTAGCTTATACGTTTTTACGAATTATAGCGTGTTAGCACGGCCTATTAAATAAAATTATCTTAGATAAAAACAAGTTATTTATATTAAAATTCTGGAAGTTACTTATAATATAACTAGGAGTAGATTATAAGTTTTCGATAGCTTATTATTTATAAATAAACGGATAAATAAAACGAGCTAACCAAATATTTAAAAAATATTTACGTTATTATATTAATTACGATTAAAATAATTGGGTTATATTATTATTTATAATATAATTCGCTTATAATAATATTATACGAGAATTTATAAAAATATTATTATTTTACGCTAATTACGGCTACGAACTAAATATAATTAAAAAACTTATTATAAGAAAAAAACTAGCGGAATACGCTATTTAGCATATCGATAATTTAAAAAAACTCTAAAAAAACCTTTAAAAAAACCTTATTACTTTTTAAATACGTACGAAGGAGCACGCCGACAAAAAAAGGGTTAAAAAACTAACTTTAGCGAAAGGAAACAAAGTTTATTTATTACGCAAAAATATTAAAACGAAATAACTAAACGATAAATTAGATTTTAAAAAACTCGGACTATTTAAAATCGATAAATAAATTTTAAAAGTTAATTACCGTTTATAGCTACCTAAAATTATAAAAAAAAATACTTAACGTTTTATATTTTTTTATTTAAACTAGCACTTAAAGACACGATTATCGACTAAACGCTAAAAATAAAAAAAAATTAGCCAAAATATAACGTTAAAGAAATTATCGATTATAAAAAGGTCGGACGAAGATACCAATTCTTTATAAAATAAAAAGGTTACCTACCTAAAAATAACACCTAAGAACCTAGGAAATATATTAAAAATTATACCGTTTTTGAGCAATATTTTTAGTTTTAATAAAAGGACTAAGGTTTGCGAAATTATTTCCGAAGCTAAAAAAAGACTAATTTATTTTATTCGGAACCTTTATCGATTGTAGATCCTTTACCACGAAATATTCGTGGCTTTTTAAGATAAAAAAGATATTATCCTCCTGGTTCGGAACGGAAAAAATATTATTTTTTTTGTTTAACTCTAATATACTACGTTGCACCTTTACTATAGTTTTTTTTTTACCCGTTTACGGATTTTCCGGATACGATTTAAACGACTAAAAGCAGAAAACAGCTAAAATTAAATTTTTGTTATTTGCTAATAAAACGATATTAAATTTTCGCTCGCTTCGTTTTCCTTTATATTTAATTTGCGTTATTAAATAAAAAGCTTTTTTAAAGAAAAAGCCACTAAAATATTATTATAAGATTAATTCCTGCGAATATATTTTAAATAACGCGACGACTTTTTTATTATTTTGTATTTTTTCGAACGTTTAAAATAAAATAAATAAGGTATATCGGCAATAAAGTTATACGAAACGATACTAAGCAATAAAAAATCGCGTTTACGAGTTTTTTTTGATTTCGATTTTTTAATTCGACCTAATATAATAAGTATATATTACGAATAAAATATAAAGAAAAGGGAAAAATCCCAAAACTACGGGAAATAGGACCGACGACCTATTTATGCGACTTAAAGTTTTTCGAGGATAAAAAATATAAAAAAAGGAGCTAATATTACGAATATACACTTTTATAAGAAAATAATATATATTGGCGCTTAAGGAAAGGAAAAAGGCATATTGCGGGGCTGTTATTACTAAATAAAGACCTAGGGTATAAACCAGGTCTGACAGCTGTTGCCAGCTGTTAACAAGATTATGATTTTGTTAATAGCTGGCAATAGCTGTTAGACCTGGTCTATGCCCTGGGTCTTTATCCAGTGATGACAGCCCCGCAGTGTGCCTTTTTCCCTTCTTTAAGCGCTAACATATATTGTCTTCCTGCAAGGGTGCATGTTCGTAACACCTTTGTTTTAATTTTTTGCTTATTAAAGCGTAATACTATAATTAGCGCTTTATAAAAGGGCTTGTTTTTATCTTTTTTTATTTTAAACTTAGCAACGTAAAGGTCCTAAACGACTGCCGACATTTTTAGATATAAGGCTGTTATATACTCGAAGCTTAATATAACACCGCTTTGTAAAATTAGTGTTATATATAGGCAGCCGGGTGGCAGTTTAACGGCTACGTTATTAGTCGTTATTAGGAAGATTCTTTTTTTTAGCTTATTATAAAGCCGGATAAAAATATCGTTTTAAGTATATTTTTTGGTATATAAACGATAATTTTTAAACGTTAAAAGGTACGTTATTTAAAGTTTTACGCAACCGTTATATAATATAATAACGATATATTTGCCGTAATTTTAATATATATTAGCTAATAATCGTGTTTTAGGAATTAATGATTTTTTACCGATATATAAATTAACAAATATATATTTAAGTATAATATTAATAATTATAAAAATATTATTATTTATATAATATAAATATCCCTCGATAAATTTTTCCGGTATTTTTATTTAAACGATTTAAATATTTATATTTATAGCGTAATAAATTAATAAAATATCCGGCTCCTAAAGCTGTCGTAATACTTTAACAAAAAATATATTATCGCAAAAATTATATAGCCTGCCTCGAATATAAATTTTTATTTTTCGTTTGTTAAATTTATAAACGAGTTCGTTAAAAAGCTTATTAAACAACGGTTTTTTAAGCTAATACTCGCTCGAGGGATAAAAGGCAGGCGCTTTTTAATCGAAATTATATTATAATCGTAAAAATTTTTATGCTAAAAAAGTTATTAAACTACCGGAGCGACGGATTACGGCTCCGAATACCGAAATAATAAGTGCTAATAACTT
Organism: Pestalotiopsis sp. LF_19_12; assembly: GCA_023510015.1. Taxonomy (NCBI): domain Eukaryota; kingdom Fungi; phylum Ascomycota; class Sordariomycetes; order Amphisphaeriales; family Sporocadaceae; genus Pestalotiopsis; species Pestalotiopsis sp. LF_19_12. Next base: position 450 of record JALYBT010000181.1, on the reverse strand, counting down.
TTAAAATATCTTTAGTATTTTATTTATTAAATTTCGGGGTATATTTTAATTCGTATAGCTCCGGATATATCGACCCTAACTTTTCCTGCCGATTTCGTTAATTTATTTAGTATAATACGGATAAATATTAGGCTACTTAACTTTTCCTTTTTTCGGCATTTTTAAGACAGCTTTAAAAAAGTCTTTTACGATAAAATAAAATTATAAGGATGGGTAAGGATAAATAAAGATAAATAAGGATAAATGGAGATAAAATGGCGGGGTAAAAACCCCGCTTTAAGGATAATATCTTGTTGTCTTAGCTGTTACTAACTGCTATAAAGTGTTACGAACATGCACCCTTGCCAGAAGACAACAGATGCTGGCGCTTAAGAAAGCACAGGACAAGGGACCATACCGGAACAGAAGGAACAGGACCACTGCAGATCACGTGGCAAGGGATCACGTGAC
>JALYBT010000180.1:0-57335 GCA_023510015.1 Pestalotiopsis sp. LF_19_12 | reverse complement strand
TTTTTTTCTCGGTTTATCGTGCGTATAATTAATTATCGATTTATACGACTAATTTGGTATATTTGCTAAAATCGGTAAATAAATCGAAAATTTTGCTAATTTCGTTTTTAATTTTTTTTTAAACTTTTAATAATATAATATAATACGCGTATCGTCGGTATAATCGAGCCTAGCGACGATTTTTTTAAATTCGGTAATATATGCTAAAATAAACGTTTTTTGTTTAAAGGTTTTAAATTCCCGTTCGGTTTATTTTTTCTCGTTAAGATTTTAAAAAAATAATTTAAACGCGGATTTATATCCGGCGTAAAATCTAAAAATTTATCGTATTTTTTTTATATTAGCTTAAAAGCTATTTATTTTTATTAGCTTTAAAAAAATAAAATTTAAATTATACAAAGGCACGTTTTTTTAAAAAAAAAGGCGGCGTATATAATTCGCTAAAAATTATTTTAAAAGCTAAATATATAAAAAAAAAATAATATACGCGGACTTACGCGAGGTATTTTTTAAATCCTTTTAAGGTATTATCGTATATAACGGGGGTATTAAACTTTAATTTATCGTATTTAGTAACTAAAATAATAATAATATTAACTGTTCTTTTTATAACGTTATTAAACTCCTAAAATTTTTAAATAAGCTTAGACTTATTATTTATGGCTTTTTTAAGTCGTCGGATCTTTTTAAAAATCGCGTAATATTAATTTTTAGTAACTTTGAAGTCCTCGCTATCGGAGTCGATATTTATTGCCTAAATTAAAATGTCGTTTTAAAAGATTTCCCCTCCTTTATTATTGTCGTTTTTGCTAACGGTAAACATTTTACCGAATATTATTTAATATTTCTTTAACGGTAAACGTACCTAAACAAAAATAATCAAAATATAACGACTATACTAAAAATAAACCGAAATATAAAAAAATACTAGGGTTTATATTATTAGATACGTAAAACGTAAAAAATATACTAAATAAAAAATAACTATAAAACTAATTTATAAATATAATCGTTAAAGCGTATTAAATACTTTATTTATAAATAAAATAAATATTTAAATTAATTACTAAAATAATAATTATTTATATAATATAAAAAATCCGTTTTTAATATATTTATTTATCCCTTTATTAATATTTGCTTAGATCACCTACGTTGGTTAATAATTAGTGGTGCTTATTGGTATTTAGTGGTAATTAGTGAATTTTACTAATCATTTTTGATCGTTTCCGGTCTTAGTTACGTGATCCTTTACCACGTGATCTGCGGTGGTCTTGTTTTTTTTGTTCCGGTATAGTCCCTTGTCCTATGTTTTTTTAAGCGCCAATATCTGTTGTTTTCTGGCAAGGGTGCATGTTTGTAACATTAAAAGCTTTTTTCGACTCTTTTTTAGATTTAGATTTTGATTTATCGATACAACCTGATATAATAAATATATATTACTAATAAAGCAAAAAAAAAATAAAGCTACGTATTATAAGGAATAGGCATTTACGGCCTATTTATACGACTAACCGATTTTTCGAAAACAAAAAATATAAAAAAGGGAGCTAATATTACGAATATATATTTTTATAAAAAAACGAATATATATTAGCGCGTAAATTAAGATAAAAAATACGCTACGGGGCTATTATTAAAAAAATAAAGGCTTAGGAATAAGGTAAATTTAATAACCGGTAACACTTAATTAATAAAATTACGGTTTTAGCGCGTAAACCGTAAAATAAATTACGCTTTTAAAAAATAATCCAGGGATAAATTACGGTCAAAAATAATAATTTAATATAAAATTATTATTTGTTATCGTAACCTAATACCAATATTAATAAAAGGATAAATAAATATATTAAAAACGGATTTTTTATATTATATAAATAGTTATTACCTTAGTAATTAATTTAAATATTTATTTTATTTATAAGTAAAATATTCAATACGCCTTAACGACTATATTTATAAATTAGTTTTATAGTTATTTTTTGCTTAATATATTTCCTACGCTTTACGTATCTGATAATATAAACCCCAGCATTTTTTTATATTTCGGTTTATCCTTAGTATAGTCGTTACAAATTGTATAACATATAATAATTATATATAACATAATAAATACTCGCTAAAAAAGCTTTTAATTAATTAAATATAAGAAAAAAGCTTTAATTAGTTAGATTTTTTAATATAGGTCCAAAAAAACGTATTCCTAAAATTCCAAAAATCGTTAAAAATAAATTTTTATTTTCACCGTAATTAATTTTAAAAAAAAATAATAATCACTAAAATCAAACAAATTATTTATAAGTCTACGGTTATACACGATTACGCTATTACGGATTTATAAGTTATTATATAAAAGGAAGCCTCGTTATTTAATAATAAAAATAACAAATACACCTTCCCGAAAAAAAAGCAAAAAACACCGGGAAACCTATATAATAGTTATGCTGGTACATAATAATTGCGTGCCTACACAATAATTGCTTGCCACACAATCACTGTTTGCATACGCTATTTCCCCCTATAGTAGTCAATTCACAGGGCCTTCACAAAGCCATCATGTTTGAGTCTACACGGGTACTCGAAGGCTGTCTTTTGACTCTTTTAGCCTGATTCTTGGGTTCTTATTCTCAATCTACCTGGTTCTTATTCTCGGTCTACCTATTCAGTATTCAGTCCTCCAGAACCAACGCTCAAAAATAGGCCGGAAAACATGGCCTTCTCATTTCCGAATTGTTAGTTGACATTGCTTCCACCAACCCGGCCCTCACTTGCGCGGGGCGGGGCGCGGGGGTGCGTAACAGACAAGCTGGGCGCGGTCGTTCTCGAAGCTCTCATACAGAGCCTCACGTATCTGTGCGGAAGTAGCCTCGTTGCTCACGTGGGCACGAGCACTCACGCCGGAGCTTCCCTTCTTCATCTTGGGGTCCCTCTTGGACTTTGATTGATCTTTGTTCGAGACGACGGGCTGCACGTACAAGCGGTGGATATAGGGGTGCTCTTGCTTGTCGTCGTTCAACTATCGCTCAAGTTAGGACATTGTCACTTTGTGTTGAGTCTGGAGACTTACTCCCTGATAATCCAGTCGGTAGCCCGCAGTGGTATCGGTCCACAGCGAGTGCTCCTTCTCGGAGAAATCGCTGAGCTTCTCGTCGGGAATGCTGGCCAGGAAATTGATGACGTTCTTCTTGACGCCCATGATGTCGATCTTACTAGGGGTAGGGTACCGGTGTTTCTGTGCAGGGTTGATGACGAATTATTCGCGATTACGAAGGGCTCGAGGATGCTTTCGAAGGGATGCTCAACAGATACGTTTCCGGGAGCGCTTTTCTAGAATGGTTCGCTCTGCGAGGAAGGGTTGATGTAGTGGAGTCGGAAGCGATGAATCGTGAATGTGTTGTTGCCGCTGGCTCGTTTCGAAGGGATCAAACAGAGAGAGGTGCTTGTAGACAGCTCATCCTGCGTCCAAAGTGCGATTGAGGAATGGTATCTCGAGATGGTCCGTTCGACTGCAGGTGGCTGATGCAGTTGAATGCGAAGTACTGAATCGCAAATTTCACGGTTGTTGGCGTCGGCCCCGATTGAATGAGACAGAGAAGGGAGGTGCTGTGAATTCCAGGCCGCAATTAAACTCTTCTTGAAGAATAGTCTTTTGAGATTGGATTGTTCCAGTGTGGGGGACCGGTGGTGATGGATATGAGGCTCCGGTGGTCTTGTCGCGCGAACAGAACTGGAGTTGTTTGCGGCGGATGCGAAGAGGGTCACACGTTTGTAGGCAGTCCAGGGCGTATTTAAATGTTCCTTGGAGATGATTCCTTTAGATGCCGCTGGTATCGTAACAAAATTGCAGAAGATCCAAGTGCTGCTTCTGTTGTGCGAGCAGGATTGTGGTTGTTCGGAGGCGGGGCAGAATTAGGAAGAGAAACGTGTTTGTGGAATCTAGGGCGTGCTCGATGCGCGCTTGAGAACAATATCGCAAAAATACCTTGCTCTGCTGTCCACCCTTCTGGTGTCGGATGGTCGCTACAGAAGAGTGAGTGCGAGTAAATGTCTTGTCCAAACAGAAAGGTCGTCCGAGCTCAGGTACAGAGGGAAAAGTATCTGAAGAAAATCTGCACCTGTTTCGAAGGTTGCTTCGATGAAATGATTTCTCGAGGATGGTCTCTTTAGATGATTGCTGGCATCGGATCGAGATTGTGAAAGTGTGAAAGTAATGTTCTGGTGCAAACAGAAAGGTCGTGGCTTGAACCAAATAGAGGTAGACAGAGAAACGCGGTTGCAGAAATTCCAGGTCGCGCTTGGGAGTGTTTGAGGGTTGATGCACTCAAAACACGGGCGATTCAACAATGTACCTTGGTAGCTAGATGCTGGATTGACTGGCCAAGCAACTGGGTTGCCGTGTCATGGCCCTCAACAAAGAACAATCCGGCACAGCGACCATGTGCACCTGCAATTGTGCGCAGCCATCAGACCATCTGCCACTTTCCAGGTGACTTTTGATGCAGCGCCAGAGAACAGGCTCCTCGCTGCTCTACTGTTCCTTCTATTGTCATTCTAGTATCAATCTCATGGTGTCTCTTCAATCCAAAGTATCTGGATTAGTAAAGTGATAAGTGACGTAAGATAGTCTCCTCCTCTACTACTCATGTATCTTGTCTCATTGCGGACTTGTAGCACTTAAGCAAAGTGGTCATATTCTGGTGATGATGCATTGAAATCTTTTGGAGTATCTATAAGTTCCAGACCCACATTGAAGCAACATAGTACATGTAGTTGCCCAACCGTAGATATCGATTGTAATTTTGGTCTGTGCCGGTAGGGCTGACTTTTCTCCATCATGTATCCAGTCGTTTGATGACAGTCCAGTAACCATGCATTTACACCGGCACATCAAGCACATGAGTAAGCTTAACTCGGACCGGGAGCCTGTTACCCTTCATGTTTAGTAGTGGTGTTCTAGGGTCGAGGGAAACGCTCCTTGTGTGTGATTGGTCAAAGTGGGGTTGGCCCGTGTTCAGGCGCCAGGAACCGCAACGTGACGCCCAGCGCAAGGCTGCGCTAAGGGTTAGGTACAGCTGCCAGGGTCTGTTTGGTTGTTAGTGGGGCACCAGTCATTCAATTGGAACCCTCAGTGCTAGCAGGGCTAGAGCTACCTTCCACCTAAACAGGTGGCTACCTTCAACCTAGCTACAAACACCAGACCCAAACAACCACTTGACTTTCTTGAGGATTGCCAAACATCCTTCTCTCTCTTACTGCTTGCATTTGTGCGCCACAAGCAGCAGGTTCTTCTCTCACGACTCATACACAGAGATAAGAAGAACAGCAGCTTGCAGGTTGTCTCTTTCGTCAATCAACATTCGACACCGCTGCCTCTGCGTCTGCGCCAACAATTCCAGCCACCACAGGCAGCCCGACAGAAACGACGAGAAGGCTCGAGACCATTCAGACCACCTGATTCCAGCTTCAGCTCCATCTTCGTCATGTCTTGGGAACAGTTACTCCCTCCTGGCAGGGTCAAGTGGGAGAGGGACGGACAAGATTACTGTCCAGTCTGGCCCTCTGAGCCAGACGCTGCCGTCATCAAGGACATCGTCGCATCGGCTGTACCCCAAGAGGAAGATGACTTTACGGTCGAATTTCTGGCCGAAGGTGCACACCACAAAGTCTACGAGGTCTCTCATCCTGCTTGGTCCACGACGTACATCTTTCGCATAGCCCTTGCAGTTGACCCGCGCCTCAAGGTGGAGAGCGAAATGGCGACACTGTTGTTCCTCAAGCAGAACACCAGCATCCCAGCTCCCAAACCAATCGCCTGGAGCTCTTCCATCCACGAGAAGCTGGGTTACGAGTGGCAACTGCTGGAAAAGCTCCCGGGCGTGGGGCTGAATAAAGTGTGGGACCAGGTGCCGTGGGGAAAGAAGGAAGAAATCATCGATACTCTTGCCGGATTTCTCGTTCAACTCTGGGCACCGAATTCGCGTTTCGGCAGCATTGGTTCTCTCTATACAGCCAACATAGAGTCTCCTAGCCACCACTCCGAGAAGAACAGCCCCGAAGAGTCGGTTGACTCACTCAAGGACACTGGCTCCAAGGAGGAACTACCACCCAAGGTCACTGTCTCTGGTACGCCGTCTCATACCATCGAGGAGACTGTCTCTGAAGATCTGATTGACCTCCCCGGAGACATTGGCTCCGAAGAGGAGGGGTGCCCTACCAAGGACACTCCACCCGAGATTTCAAATCCCGCCGTCAAAGAGATTGTTTTCGAACTGCGTGGGCACTCTACTGAAGAAACCGGGGAGGAGACTGACGAGGAAAGTGGCGGCGACGAGTCGGCTCACCTCAGCAAAGACACTGGCTACCAAGATTCGGGACATGATGGATTCACGATCGGGCCCTCGACAGATTCGTCATTCTTCAGCCAACACCGCCTCTATCTTGATGTGAGCCGCGGCCCGTACAAGTCCTGCCATGATTGGGTTGCGGCCCTCGTTCAGGTCGAGGAACAATACATTCGAGCTTCCAAGGCTCTTTGGGAGAGCCGTCAAGAGATGACCGCCGAGCAAAAGGCAGAAGACTGGCAGGCCTTGATAGATGAACTTGGTATCGACGACGAAGATTTCCCTGACGAGTACGACAACATGATCGCGACATGTCTTCAGTATCAGCGCGCTCTACCTCTCGTCTTCCCCAAAGTAGAAATACCACGAGACGACATGCTACCATTCGTTCTTGGACACAGCGATTTGGATGACAGAAACATCCTGGTCGACCCGGAGACTTTCACAATTACGGGCATTCTCGACTGGGAACAAACTTGCATTGTACCTGACTGGTACGGAATCGACTACCCCTTACTCATCAACACATCCCCGCCTGTAGGTGATGCCGAGCCACCTGTACCGACAACTTACGACGAGGACTCTCCCGACTACGACTTCGTCCAGGTATCTGAACGCCATCGGTGGGACGGCCAGCTTCTCCGTGCGCGTTTCGATCAAACTGTAGCGCAACTCTTGGGCTCAAAGGACTGGCGACCTACAACCACAGACGATGACCCCAAGGTACGGTTCATCCAAGGAACCAGAGAGCTATTTGATTATTGGCAGCGCGCCCGGAATAACCTCAAGTCCATCGAGGAAGACTTGAAGCTACTAGAGCTGCCGAAAAGCGAGGGTCCAAGCATGTCTCACAGACAATTGGTGGAGGAGCACCTTTCGACTAGCAACCCGCAACCACACGATATTCGCCACGGGGCAATACTGGTGCAAAGCGCAGATGAGCCAGACCATTGTCCAGAATGTACCCAGTGCAGGACCGGATGTATCTTCGAAGACTTGAAAGCACCAGCGTCAGAAGAGAGTCAGAGCGGTCATTCGGAGGACTAATAGACAACGGGTCGCTACTACACCCTTTTGTTACAACCGCATGCTGCAAACCAAGACATAGATAAAGTTTTACCAGAAGAGATTGTACAATGACTCTTAGTTTCTGGATCTAATCCAAAAGCCCAAATTCTTGAGAACTCTAGTATCCGTGTCGAACAACATCTGTACGTGCACTGTAGTAACGCCTTGACGGGTGCTTTTCCTACCAGGGAAGTTCCTCTCCGCTCAACCGAAAGAATTTGCCCGACGATTTCTCGCGTGTCGCCTCGTCGATCTTACTCACGTCAGTCATGCACACTCCTTTAACCTGATGCTAGAGAATGCACTTACCACTTTCGTCATTCCGGTCACGCTCTCCTCGACCGTGTAGGTGGGCGGGATCCCCCATTCCTTGGCGATCCAATTGCCTATATCTGTTCCGACAAGTCTATGTATGGAATGAGTACGTGTTTTTGCTAGACGACTTGTATTCCACAAGAAAGAGAAAAACTTGAAAAGCTCACCCAGGATTAATGGCAACGGCAATGAAGTCCTCGTTGGTGAAATGTATGGATCTGCAGTCCCATTAGACTCCGTATCGCCTTGCAAGCAGAGAAATAGGAAAAGTCCTCACCGAGTAATCCAGTTCAAGGCGGCCTTGGCAGCCGCGTACGCGGCGCCGTCCCACCCGCGGATCCTGCCCAGCAGGGTGATGGAGGCGCCCCCCGTCGAGATGGAGATCCATTTCGGCAGCGCGGCCCTCTGCAGCAGCGGGCGGCAGGCCTGGAAGAGCATGAAAGGCCCGATCGCGTTGACCTGGTAGTCCCGGATCATCTCGTCGGCCGTGACGCTCTCAAAGGGCGTCGTCGGGACGGGCGTGCCGCCGGCGTTGGCGACGACGAGGTCCAGGTGGTCGATGCCGGCATCTTGGACTTCTTTCAGGGCCTTTTCGGCATCTGTTGGGGATCTGCTTTCGATGGTAACGAGTAAAAGCTTGGAGCCTTCGGCGGCTGGGAATGATTTCAGTTCTGCGACGCCGGGCGATGATGCTGCGCTCTCGCGGATTGTGCCGATAACAATGTGGTTTGGTCTGGAGAGGTAAGCTTTCACAAAGCCTTTCCCGATTCCTATTCCTTGTTAGCATTGTCGAGTGAATCATACAATAGTAATGCGTCGTTAGCTGGCTCAAGATGTTTACGAGAAGCGTACCTCTGCTGACACCACTGATCAATACCACGAACACCATGATGAACGACACAGAAATAAAACCAGATGTATCAATGTACTAAATGACTCAATCAAGCGAGCTGGTGATTTCAGTTGGAGTGATGTTTCCTAGTCTCGAGAAAGCGTTTATATTTCGAACGATTTCAACGATTGATCTGAGCGTGCTTATCGAACTGTCAATTTGACAGTGTCATGTTTGTTGGTTGTAGGTGCAGAGATCCCTGCAGGCCGTGGGACTCCACGGAGAGGGTCTTCGCTGATGATCACCTTCTACCAACACACCAGTTGCATTAGCTCAAGGGACGTATCAGTGCCGCGTGCGTACTTACTCAGGTAACTGTGCCAGTCGGCATAGTGTTGCCCCCTTCGGTCGTTGTGTATTATGACGAGTGCGTGAGTTATTCTCCACCTATTTATCAGGAGGCTCGCAGTGGAATTTGGAGACACAAATGCAAGTATGTATCAAAGTTTCATTATGTTATCTAAAGCCTGGATCGCGGAGCTTTCCCAGCTATCATTGCGCTTTATATCCGGACGTTTCGCGGTGGGTGGGCTTCACCCTCTTCATAGAATTGTACACTTCGTGGGGAGTCCACAAGGTCCGCCCGTCTTCTTCTCCGGCTTGTTGTTAGCCTGCGTACCATTTGTCTCTGATCCGTTGGCGCCCTTCGCAGCTGCTGTGCTCGAAGAAGCGGCTTCTTTGGATGCTGCAGCAGCAGCAGGAGCAGCTTCAGACTGGCCGCCATGCAGTCAGCCAAAGTGCTTGGCAGCGACGGACCAGAAGTAGGCACCCTGGGCCTCGGCGATCTCGAGCTCCAGGGGAGAAGGCTGCCTCGAGCCGTCGGCGCCCGAAAAGGTACCGGCGCCCCAGGGGCTGCCGCCGTGGACCTCGTTGAGGCTCATGAGCTGGGCCGGGGCCTTGGCGTAGCCGAGCGGCACGTAGATGAAGCCGTGGTGGGTCAGGGTGCTCATGGCGGCGATGGCCGTGGACTCCTGGCCGCCGCCGAGGGTGCCGGTGGAGACGAAGAGGCCGGCCAGCTTGCCGTGGTACAGGCCGTTGGCCCACTGCCCGCCGGTGCGGTCCCAGAAGGCCTTCCACTGCGCCGGGAAGTTGCCGTAGCGAGTGGGAATGCCCATCAGGACGGCGTCGTACTCCTCCAGCTTCTTGGGGCCTTCGGAGCCCTCCAGGAGGGGCACGTCCGAGGGCTGGCCGGGGGCGCCCATGGCCGTGAGAGCCTCCTTGGGCAGAGTCTCGGCGATCTGGAACAGGTCGGCCTTGCCACCGGCCTTCTCGATACCCTTCTTCTCGGCCTCCGCCAACTGGCGGATGTGGCCGTACATGGAGTACTATGAGTTTGGTCAGCTTCAACTGCAAGCACAAGTTGAATTGATGGTGGTGAGTGTATAGAATGGTCCAAAGCTGACAGCCATGCTTGTCGGATTGCCAACTCCGCATGCCACTTCGGAGCATCTCTGTTCCGGCAGTGTGACATCACCATCTCCATGCGATCGACTCAGAACTCATCGACAAGACACCATGACAATCATGTGGCACTTACGTAGACAATCGCAACCTTGGGAGCCATCTTGGATGCTTTTTGTGTATTTGGTATTAAGTAGAATGGGTATAAAGAGCAGTAATGAGGAATGGGCTGAGGAATAAGAATGATTCTCTCGGGCAGAAGGCTGGGGGGAACGTTGGTCTCATAAATAAGCTACGGTTGCATGCCTCAAAGCACCTAAATCATACAGTTTCCCGTACGACTGGTCCCGCATGCACATCACCTCTAAACATTTATCATCATGACTAACCCGCCAGAAGTATGTGCATGGGAGCTGTGATGATCGGCCAATGATGAAGCTGGTGGGGAACTATAGAAATGTCCCCCAACCCCACACGATTCAATCTGGCATGATTAGCCACAGCTTTGTCAACCCGCCTAGGCGCTGAGGTAATGGCTCACTAAGGATTAGAGTTCTGAGCTCGGTAACGGGATCCCAGGCTGTTCCCCAACCCACGATCGGGTTTGTCTTTGGCGAGGCAGGGGAGGGAAGGGGGGAGATAAGCTTACGAGCCGCTTACAGTACATGGCGGAAGCACGTTGATCAGCCTTATCAAGCTGAGAGTTCCCTTCTGCTGGGCCAAGGTTCATGTTCGCATCCCAGAACGTCCATGTGAAGGGGCTCCGCCATGTCGTATTGTATGACGACCGATCGACTGATGTTCCTGACCTCTGGGTCAACGCTGCTCGAGAATGCTAAGCTAGCAGTTTGCAGAAGGTTCTATGGCATGATCCAGGGTCCCAGAGCGGGCTTGCAGGGACCAATTTGAGGAGAGCGTACGATATATGTACGGTTACGACTTGCACCAGGACTTCTAACCTCACTACTACAAGAAAGCCATAGGAAATGTGGAAATTCATTGTAGAATAAAGACTTCAATGCTCTCCAAATACTCCGTAGCGGTCAATAGGATGAATCGCTGAGTCCTGATACTGTAGTCGATCTTGGCGTACAGAGTACAGCACTCCCGACGCAAGCCGCTTCCCCTGCTATTAGCAAACTTGTGTTTCTCAAGCTTTACGCGGACAATAATGGACTCTTGAAATGATACTTTGCCAATCCTACTCTAATTGACGATTACAGAACCATATGGAAATCACGACTCGGTGACACGAAACAAGGGATCGAGGACATCACGATTCACGATCGCCTCAAAAGGCTTACACAGAGCTGACAAGCCATTGACTAAGGTCTCCACCATCATGTATAATGGCCCGTAGTGGAGTCGCATCGTCTTGGACCTGCTATTTCTCCACATTTTCCTTCGGCTCTTGCATCCATTACTCGCGCATTTCGGATTTCCCGTTGTAAAGAGGCACTCGCTCACTCCCTGCATACATACTTTTGTCTATACACATCGTCATATTGGAGGTTTCAACTCCCTAGATTAGAATTGGACTGGTTTTCCTTTCTGGGATCACGTTGCTTCACGATCGGACACTTGAAGATCTAAGCCTTTGCCCCGCAACAATCCCTTTCCCCTCCTTGTCATTTCTACCAGTATCGCCATCATGGCTGCGACAGAGAATGTCGAGACAAATTACCTCATTGTCGGTGCTGGTCCTGCCGGCGCGGCGCTGGCATGCTTTCTGGCAGAATATGGTGAGCGTGATACGGATTATCTGGAGCTTCTGCTTGCTGATCGCAACTCCTGTCAGGCCTCACCGGCATCATGATCGCAGCTGCCCCTGGCACGGCCGATACGCCGAGAGCACACATTACGAACATGGCAGCATTAGGTTAGTCTACGCAACACCAAAATATCACGTGTATACTAATTAAGAATCACACAGAATGCCTTCGTGATATCGGCCTAGACAAAGCCTGCCTGGAAGAGGCGAGCACAAACGACAACATGGCGCACACGCGCTGGTGCTATAGCATGTCAGGCGAGGAGTTCGCGCGCATTCACTCGTGGGGTCATGACCCTGAAAAAGCTGTAATTATGCACCCAACCGCCAAATCATAAACAGCTCACTGATGGCGATGTCGCAAAATAGGGTATATATGCAGCCGCCAGCGCCTGCAAGCACGTAGATCTGCCTCAGACCAAGCTGGAGCCGATCCTGGTGAACCGCGCCGTGGCCAAGGGATGGGACGTCCGGTGGAGCACGGCGCTGCAGTCGTTCGAGGAGACGCCCGAGGGCGCCGTCGTCGGCAAGGTGACGGACGGCGCGGGCCGGCCGTACGAGATCCGCACCAAGTACCTCTTCGGCTGCGACGGCGCGCGCAGCCAGGTCATCCGGCAGCTGCAGATGCCCATGATCAAGAAGCCCGGGCAGGGCACGGCCGTCAACGTCTACGTCGACGTCGACCTGTCCCACCTCATGGAGACGCGCGTCGGAAACTTGCACTGGGTCATACAGCCCGACGTCGAGTACCCGGCCTGGGGAAAGATGGGTATCGTGAGGATGGTCGAGCCGTGGACAAAGCAAGTAGTCCTCAATGGCCCCTGAGTTCACATGCACAAGTATGATAACCTGTATGTTCTAGGTGGATGTTCATCATCCTGCCGGACCCCACTGTCGAGTTCAAGAACCCCACGGAAGAGGAGTGCCTCGAAAGAGTACGGGAAATGGTCGGTGACAGGAGTCTTCCCGCAAAGATCATCAACGTCTCGACGTGGACCATCAACGAGACCGTGGCAGAGAGATACTCGAAAGGAAACATGCAAGAATTTCTCGACGCAAGAAGCGACAGCTCACGAGACGAATGACCATGCTGACACTTACACCCAGCTTCTGCCTCGGCGACGCCGTCCACCGCCACCCACCCTTCAACGGCCTCGGCAGCAACACGTGCATCCAGGACGCCTACAACCTCGCCTGGAAGATCGCGTACACGGACCGCGGGCACGCCTCGCCGAGCCTGCTCTCGAGCTACAGCGTCGAGCGGCAGCCCGTGGGCCTCGGCGTCGTGAGCCGCGCCAACCAGGGCCTGCGCGACCACGTCGCCGTCTGGGACGCCCTGGGCATGACGGAGCCGGACCTGGCGGCGCGCACGGCGGCGTACAACGAACTCGACGCCAAGACGCCCGGCGGCCGCGCGCGCCGCGAGGCCCTCCGCCGCGCGATCCGCGGCACCGAGACCGAGTTCCACGCCGTCGGCCGCGAGATGGGCCAGCGGTACGACGAGTACGGCAGCGGGGCCGTGGTGCTCGACGACGAGGATGCTCCGGCCCGCGCGGCGGCGCGCCCGCAGAACGAGGACCTCGAGTACCTCCTCTCGACGTTCCCGGGGTCGCGGCTGCCGCACGCCTGGGTCAACACGCGGACGCCGCGGCCGCGGATCGGGACCAACGACCTCGCGGGCCACGGCGCCTTCTGCGTCCTCACGGGGCCGGGCGGGGACGCGTGGAAGGAGGCCGCGGCGGCGGCGGGGGCGGCGCTGGGGATCGAGATCAATGCGTACTCGATCGGGTGGAACCAGGACTACGAGGACGTGTACGGGGACTGGGCGCGGCGCTGCGAGATCGAGGAGGACGGATGCATCCTGGTGCGGCCGGACCGCTTTGTGGGATGGCGGTCCAAGACGTTGCGAGAGGATGCCACGGAGTCCTTGGAGAGGGCTCTCAAGAAGATTTTGGGCACTTTTAGAGCGGAAAGAAATAGATACAAGGATACAGGACAGTCATTGGTCGGCTACGACGAGCCAGATAGCGAAATCATCTCTAGATAAGATTTATAGCTCGGTAGAATAGAGCAGTCAGGCTTACAATACATGGTATTGTTGGTGTCTTTGATGACTGGATGATGGAACTAATGTAACTCGTAGTGACAGCGATACGGTAGCGCGCTCCGGAGCGAGTGTGCTGGAGGCTGCGTACAGGAATAGAAGACTGTTGTGGGAGGCAAATTGGTCGGTTCCTTGGACATGCGTACAAAGAAATGGACAATAACGTGACTATTCGATGTATTGAGTTTCAATGACGCTTGGAGCTTAGTCCGGCCAGCAGGGTGGCCGAATGAGGAGTCCCTGCAGTGACCGCCTCCGAATATAGTTCGTATGGTTTGGATCTTTCGAGCTGGAGTGATAAGGAGGTTGGGAGTCGGCCTACTGTGGAAGGCTGACGACTACAGCTATTGCGGTGTGCAGCTTGCCATCTCCGTAGCAAGATCCCAATACAGACTGACAGGGAGGATGGCGATTTGAGTCTACCACACGTTGATGAGCAGGCTGGGCAGTTTCGACGCCTCTGAGTGTGTGAACGGCTCGGCCCCGCGTGGGCATCTATCTGGTGATGTGCCCCACTCTGTTCTAGTGATCGTAAGACGCCCCTACTTCCGACCACATGTCCCGTGAACACTCGTCAAGGTGGTGGTAGTATACTAGAAGGTTATAGATTGACAGAGGACGAGAAAGGGCATGGTGTTGTGTGCGTTGTACAAGTCGTCGCAGCCTAATGACCATCTTTGCCCGATCCCCTTGAAAAAGGCGCCTCGACGCGTGAAGCAGCGGCAACGAAATGTCTCCACCCGTTATCGCAAGCCAATGTCTTTTGAGTTGGATTATTGTGCCAGTCAATCTCTCTGTTCCAGAGAAGAAGCTGTCTGTAAAAGCCGAGATTGAGATCTCACGGAGCTGCTGAGATTATGTTGCCCCTTTCCGGGATAATCAGTCTGTAGGTAGCACGGTGGCCCAAACTTCGGCAGCGGTTGACCGCACGGCTGATCGCTCTGCCAGCGATCGCACCAGCATTCATTCATCGCTTCAACAATAGACAGAATAAGTACAGACTGAAAATGGTCTTGTCTTGCCCCGGATCAGAGCAGGTGTATGCCGCTCGACTTCCAGTATCTAGCATTCAGATTTGTTTCTCGCAAGAATGCATTCATGAATGGAGCAATGAGGGGGCGGTGGCCTAACTAGAAGACTCGGAGCCTCCACGAGCCCTTGAACGCAGTCACCTTGCCACACGACGTTCCGGAACGACTTGTGATAAAGATAAAGCAAAAACTTGGACGAGATGATGCCTACGACATCTTTCTTTTGCCATGAATGGCAGCTCCGTGGGAAAACTACATGAGGTGCACTCAAAGTATGGTAGTCTCCCGAGCGGGACGCAATACAAGTGTTCGGGCGCGACCGTACTTTGACACAAACAACTCTGTCTACACTCACCAAGTGATGCATATAATAACAAAAGCATCAAATGAATGCTCACTCGAGCTTGCAAATCCTGAAAACAGGCTCAATTGCATACATTTGTCTTGTGCTGGGTGTAGGTGAGGTGAAGACCAGACCGGCTGAAGTCGCGACACAAGATCAAAACAAGGCGCGTCAGTGACGATGCACGCTATTATCGCGCTCAGAGCAGTGCAAAGCAGAAAATCGCGAAAAGAAAATATAGAAGACATTGGAGAATGCGCCCACAATGCTCTGGACAATAGTATGTCCATACATCTTTCTTGTTGATGGTTGTGTCGAGATTCTTGTCCGAGAGTGTGGATAGCTTCAAGTCGCGACGCGAGGGGCGGCGTGATGACACGGTGCATTGATATTACTGATTATGGTGGCCATGCGGGGATTTTCGTGAGACGAAATCGGATTCAAATGATGGCCGGGGTTTGGGGCAACAAAATGGGAAAATCAGATGCATGATTGCCAGGGTGGAAGGGCGACGACGATGAATGCGACAAACTTGTCGGTCGGGCAAGATGCAAAAGTAAAAGGGAAAATGTGGCGATGGGACGGGTATGGAGACGTTCAGGGTGCCGTCGATACGGCTCACGGGACGGGCGTGCAATCAGCCTCTGACCCAATACCCGGGCCCAAGCGCGGCCAGGCCCAAGGGGAAAACCAGATGAAATGACTCGAACGAGCTGCCTCTTCGGAGGCAAGAATCGAAGAAGAGGGAGAAGACGGGAACGAGAAATGGGGAGGGAGATCCGGGGGATGCTCGAGGTGTTTGGTGAGAGAAAGCCAGAGAGGCCGGAGCTGGAGGCAGAGGAGCGTCGGATGGGCAGACTCCAGACTCCAGAATCGAGTCCAGAAACGAGCAGCCGCCTCCTTGTGCTCGCTCGCACGTTTTCTCCTCTCTCCTCTCACCTCTCCCTCCGGGCTCCCGTCCGTCCTGTCGTGTCTGTCTGCCAACTCAAAAATCAATGCCACCATGAGCTTAAAATTCGAGAGCTCCGGCCAATAAGAAAATTCGAGGCTGGATCCACCTCTTGGTGCCGATTATTTTATGCCAGACCGTAGGTACGTAGATCAAAATGTGTTCGAGCGTGAAAATAGTATGCATCCATGAAAAGCAGGGTCGTCGGTCGGGGGGTCACTTGGCGGGTTGTGGCCGGCCTATTGTTAGCAGAGTCTGGAGGTAGAAATGGAGCGTCAGCCTGGGGCTCGATGGATATTCGACCATGGTCAGAAAGGCTACAGTTGTGCGTGCAGCAGAATGAAAGAAACAGAGAGGGAGACCCAAAACGGTGATCCAACAGCCGCCCAGCTAAACCGGAAGAGGTGGTAGCCGTGGCGTTTCATGAGCATCTGACCATTGACGTGTTGTACATTTCCCTTTCCTTTTTCCCTTTTCGTTCCTGGTGCCAAAATAAGTGTGGAGGGTGTGAAAGAAATATTTATGGTGGTCATAAAATCGCACTTGGCCCGTCTACATACACCAATACCCCCCTGCAACTCTGAAGGAAGTCGGGCCACTGGGGACACGCGCACCCGCCTGGTTTTGGCACAATCAGTAACTTTAGGTCCCGCCGAATCAGTCGCAGCTGCGAGACCCCCCGCTCTAGTATATAAACACTTGACCACTCTTCCCTCGCGTCCCGACCGAGACCTCTTCGCCTCTTGATTCTTCCTTCCCCATCCGCATATTTTGAATACCGACGACGCGTCTCTCGAATCCGTTCTCAACTGACAATCGCCTTGCCTTTTCATCGGCTCCGATATTTTACAACACTTCAAACTCTACCAGTACCGCGTTTTTCGCTCTAAACACACATCTTTCGTCGCAATGGCTCCCAAGAAGGAAACCACCACCACCTCGGCTCCCAAGACCAAGAGCAGCCATGCCTCTTACCAGGTATGTATCTTACTGCCTGATTGATCTCGGTCTCCAACAAGTGCCAATTGCTAATTCTTTCCAGGACATGATCACCTATGGTATCACTACTGTAATTACCCCCCTTTCCAGCCTTTCCGGCGTGTCGCAGACCGGTCGGGGCAGTGGTTGGGCAGCATGCAACCTTTCCAGTGCTGCTCAGACATTGCCACGCCACCGCTCATGGCCGTACTGATCTCTCTTGACCTTTTGCTGACGCGTCTTTCAATCCAACAGCTTAAGGAGCGCAACGGTTCCAGGTTAGTCACATCTCCTGCCTCTGGCAATGCCTTTCGCCGCCTCTACCCCGCGGTCGCAAGCTTGCCTTCACATCACAAGTTCATTGCTAACCATCTCATAGCCGTCAAGCTCTCAAGAAGTTTGTCAAGGCCAACAACACCCTCAACGTCACTGACACCATGTTCGACTCTCTCTTCAACAAGGCATTGAAGTCTGGTGTCGCCAAGGGTGTCTTTGAGCAGCCCAAGGGTATGTTGCTGCCGGTCCCTATTGCTCATGAAGCTCTCACATACTAACCTCTCACAGGTCCTTCTGGTCCCGTCAAGCTGTCCAAGAAGACCAAGGAGGCCAAGCCCGCCGCCAAGGACGGTGAGAAGCCTGCTAAGAAGGCTGCTCCCAAGAAGGAGGGTGCTGCCAAGAAGGCTGCCCCCAAGAAGGCCGCTGCTAAGAAGGAGGGCGAGGAGAAGAAGCCTGCTGCTAAGAAGGCTGCTGCCCCTAAGAAGGCTGCCGCTCCCAAGAAGGCCGCCGCCAAGAAGGACGACAAGCCCGCTGCTGCTAAGACCAAGACCGGCCGTGTCGCAAAGACCACCAAGGCTCCCGCCGCCAAGAAGGCCACACCCGCAAAGAAGGCTGCCCCTAAGAAGGCAGCAGCACCAAAGAAGGAGGCTGCCAAGGCTGAGGCTTCGGCATAAGCTGTTTCCTGATTTGCTTTCTTGTGCTTTCTTCGCGATGTCTATCTGGATTGGCGGTTTGCAGGCGTTCAGGGCAAGGGTACAAAGATGCGTATATGTGTGCTGTTGATTCACGCAGAGGTTACAGGGTCATTTTTACTGCGTGTTTTATGGAAATATCGAGCATGCATCCAGGGACGATTCTCAGGAGACGAGGCATTGAGATATCAGACCAACTTGAAAGAAGCGGGTCAAGCGCGCTTCGTTGACCCTCACGCGCCTGATGGAGGACACTGTCATGTCCACCTGTACAGCCAGTGGACGGTCCTTGCAAGTCAGGCGCTGTATATCCCGAGGGTCGAGCGCTGTCTGTTTGCTCAGGGGTGACTGGAGATCATTGACGACTTGACGAGATAAACCTCTGTAATTATACCAATGGAAAGGTTTTCAATTGTTCTAAACGACGATGTGTCTACAATGCCTGTGACTACTCAAGATACTCGCAATGCAACATTCTCCTAGCATTGTGCGCTGGCACCCAGAGTTCTGAGCTCTGGAAATGACGCGTGCGAGCTGTGTTTACACATGTCCCAAAATGGAAGTGTATTGGGCTGCTCATACCACTATCGTTGCTGATAAGGGGCATCACGTGACGAGTCGCCACAGATGAGAACGGGGCTCCCAGGCTCACAAGCAGAGTCATCCTTTGAAGAAAAGGTGGTATATATTTGACTGCTTCGTGATTGGATTCAGAGTACATGCAACTCTTTCCTGTATACTTCAATTGAAGTTTGAGCTGGTACTAAGTAGAGACCAATTCCATAAGGGCCATGACTTCGATTGCTGTGCGTGACATGCCCGCTTGTAGCTTATCCTTCCACAGGGCAGGAACCACCGTGTCGCAAATTTCAGGCACATGTGACCATTGCCACCATTGCTCATTCAAGATGTGACCGACGTCTAGTTGGTGTAATCGTGCAATTACTTACCAGCCTTGAACTCATTTCTAAGACGCCGTGGGAGGAATACTTGCAGTTGGTTCAGTCGAATCCATGTGGGATTTCACAAGACTTGGTCAACGTTCGACAGCGCTGACCACGCCCTATCCCTCACAGTAAGCGAAGAGCTAATGCAGAAGGTAGACCGTAGAACAAGGATGAGTATACGTGGCTGACAACAGCTGGCGAAAGAAGATGCAGATGGTTGTGGCTGTCGCGGGTTTCTTACCTTACTGACAAGCTTGTCTGTAGCTTTGCTGCTAGACTCCAGGTCTAGACTTTTATAGTGCTCCCGTGCATTCCTCGATGGGGCTTGACAGTTTTGGCGGGACTGCGCAACTGTGATTTGTTCTCAAACTGGCTATACTATTAGGTACCTGCTCAGGCCAGGAAAATACATAACTTGCGTGCACATATTGGGTTCTTTGGAATATCATCCGGACTGGCTGAGCTCAATTGTCCTGATGAAGACGCCAGATTATAACGTCAAGTACAAACAAGCATAAGCTTTAATTGGGATCGCCATGCAGGCCACACGAGGCAAATTCTAGAACTGTTAAGGAAAAGAAAAGATTCAAGAAGTCAATTAGGTCCTTTGAACGGGTGTATGCACGGCAAGTGAAAGTGACTGCATGCGGGACTTTATTACGGTTGCACCACGGCACATACCTAGGTTAGGTTGTAGTGCCCCCATTGACGCTGATAGAAAGAAACGGTTGCGCATAAGCCAGGCGAGGCATGGGACGATAGAACAACTAATTCGCACTCTGAGGCTGTGGAAATCACCAGCTTAGCCGGAACGATACTGGCGGCCGCTTGATGCGACGCCGACCAACCTGGAAAAGGCATCCATCCATTCACCCACCCATTTGAGCCGCAGCAAAGCAATAAGTACCCGGGTGTTCCGACAATCGACGTACGCAAAACCACGCCGCTGGAACTTATCACAGGAGGGGCTGCCCCAGCGAAGAGACGCGGGGGCTCAGATCCATTGATCCCGGGCCATGTCATCCCCCAAAAACGAGTTCCAGGCACACCACTTAGCTCTCTGCAATGGTCTAGTAGGTCGGGTTGGGTAGAAAGAAAGTCGCCCAGCAATCAATCTCTCGATCGACGCGGCGGAATAGGAAGTCGGTCATTTCTTCTTCTCCTGCAACACCCTTCCCCAATTCCACCATGCCTGCCGCCGATTCAGCAGGCTTCGGTTCAAACAATCCCTTCCGTCGAAAAACCAGCTTCAAAGGAGACCCCTCACCAGCTTCCTCGACACCCTCGAGCGGGTCCGCCGCTGCCCCGAGCTCAAGCTTCCTCGCCGCTGCTGCTACTGCTGCTGCATCGTCGCCCTCGAGCTCTGCCCCGCGACCACCGCCTCCACTGACAACCTTCAAGAGCGCCGCTGCAGAAGATGTTGACGCTGCCGACTACTCGGCAAGGGCCGCCCGTGATTCCGTCCAGCTGAAGCCCAAGAAGATTGTCAAGAAGGTCCGCGTACAGTCTCCGCCGCCCTCGTCCCCCGAGGATGCCGTGCCTGTCAGAAGCTATCCGGCCCACGACAACAGCGACGATGACGACGATACGAACTCTGACATCTCGCCCGATGAAGCGCGGATTGACCCCTTCAGCGGCGAGGCTGCCGAGCTGAACAGAATCGCGGCCCCGGACGAGCCATCCGTGGTCCGCCCACCGGCAAACCCGTTCTCGAAGACCCTACAGGACCTGGAGCAGCCCGCTCCCGGGCAGGATAATAGCGCAGCTGCCGGCGGCAAAGGATCGTTGGATGTAGACTCGTTCAAGAGGCTGCTGCTTACGGGGCAGGCCAACGCATCCGAGCCGGCTGGTCAAGGGCAGGGTGTTGCCGGATCAGCCTCACAACCGGCCACGACTCGCGAAGGCGCCAGCTTCATGGATGCCAGTCCCTCCCGCCAGTCACAGTATGATACCATGCAAGAGACTCCCAAGACGTCACACGAGACATATGAAGCGAGAGGTCCCACCGTGCCATCAGCTTCACCTCCCACGACAGCACAACCATCATCCGGGCGGAAGCCTCCTCCTCCGCCAAATTCGAGACATGGGAAACTTATCAAGATGGAATTTGGCGCCGACAGCAAGGCGAAAAAGCCCGCCAATCCCAACATCTCGATCAACACAAACACGGCCAATGCAGCTCCCAACCGGAAGTCGAGTACGCACTCGCTTACACGACCATCATCAGCTGGTTCGGACGTGAACAAACCTTTGCCAGCCCCTCCACTTCGGCCATCTGGTGAAGAGGAGGTGGTCTCCCCATTCGATGCAGAAGCCGCCGGCAAGGTTCCAGAATCTATGGCGACTATCACAACGAGTCCCCGGCCACCGACACCGCCCCCTGGATTGTCACGAGACCGCTCCACGTCGCAGAGTAGCACGCTCACGACCTCGAGCTCACATAAGAAGCCAGCTGCCCCTCCGCCTCGACGGCAAGGCCACGGGAGGAATGAGAGTAAACCTCCATCCATCCGCTCCGAAAGGGCCGAAGAGGATGCGCCTCGGAGCTCTCTCGAGTCAACCCGTTCCCGTGCCGATAGCATCCGTGTGAACATCAATTATGACAAGAATGCTTCTGCCCCGGCGCCACCACCCCCTCGACGACCTAATCATGCAAGACAGTCAAGCACACTGGCCAGCCCAAGTGTGTCATCATTTAGTCAATCACATAGCCCTGGGTCAAGTGATGAAAGCAGATCGCCAGGGGTGCTAGGATTCAATCCGATGGAGAACCAGACAAGCTACATGCCCACTGTAACACACAACAAGGACGGGCTGCCAAAGTTGTCGCCCCCGCCCCCGCCACCTGCTCGCCACGCAAGCTTAAGGAGGCCATCCAGTGCGCACAGCACGGATGCCAGTTCCATCCGAAAAGTCAGCAGGGAGAAGGAGGGGGCTGTTGCGCCGCCGCCACCGCCGCCGCCGAGGTCAAGGGGAACTAGCAGAGCCAGCTTGAACGTTGTTGAGTCTCAGAATTCCTCCGGCCGCAGGAGGACAGGTAGCGAGGTGGACAAAGTGGATGAAGAGCCAGCCAACATACAAGACACCGAGGTTGCCCAGGACTCGGAAATACCTGCCGCCAGGTCTGGCGGAGGCGACGATATCATGGAGCAGATCCGGGCACTGCAGCTGGAGGTAGAAGCGGCTCGAAAGGCTTCAGGTTGAATTTTGTCCCGAGGAGCTTTGCTTGGGGCAGATACGAGACTGGTTTGTCGGACTGAACCTACTCACTGCAGATCTGAGGACGGATTCGGAAATACCGCTTGGGAAGATTGAGTGCGTAGCAGCAAGAGAACAGTCCAGGCTGATTTTGTTGATGTTATAATTGTGGATGAGACTGCGCGCATTCGCGTTGAAGAATGACAGCTTGCTCATGACGCTGCAGCAGATCTAGGGATAGACAGGTGGTCATGTGTATAGTAACAGTAATGATTTTCGGATTTTTTTCCAGGTGCATAGCGCCCGAGAAACACGGTTCACAATACAAGCATATAGTATTCTTGCAGCACAATTCCGCCAGTATCATGATTGACGCTTGTTTTCCAAACTATCCCGTTCGTGCGTCTCGGACAGACCCAGCCTGTAGGTACAGCATGTGATGAGAAAGAAGTATTCATGGTCCGGAGTTTGAATGCATCAGGCTCGGAGACTTCCATGACCAGCGTTCACCTGTGGTTTCAGCGCGTGGTTTTCCCCGGAAACGCGTCATTACTGTATGTAGATGTAGAAGGAATCTTACGGTGACGTTGGCAACTGTTTTCTTTGCACGGAACTCCTAGACTTGCTTGTTGCTAGGGACATATTTATCTATCATTCCAGCCACAATGCCACCTGCTAATGGCAAAAGAGTGCACGGCCACCGAGTATTAGTGAGGGCAAAGTTAGCAAGGCTAGATACATCCAAGCAGTTTTAGTAATCAAGTCGTAACCGCAGTTCGGAAGTCACAAGACTGCCTGTCTATCTTGATAGGTGTGAACGTACGTATACTGCTCGAGGATATGTTTCTGGATGTTGGTCAATTCTTGTTGGGACTGAGCTTTTCTTCACCACTTTAATTCTGAGGATTGGTCCAAGGAAAAAAAACACACAAAGTATATATACGTTCATCATCACAATATGTTGACAATAATTTCCTACCTCTGGCAAAGATGGCTGATTCGTTGCTTGGCGTGGATTGCATGCCTACCGAGGTACCTTATCTGGAAGCAGTGCTGGGATGTCGCGCATCATCTAGCCTTGATATATATAAAACAAAGCGGGACGCTTTGCGAGGATGACGGAACCATAATCTGGTTCCCTGCTGGATCAACGAAAAATGAGAAGATATTGTTTGGGACCATATGGGGAGCGAGACTGGCTCAGAAATACCAACTTTTCCCCTGAGAGTAAGTAATCTGGAATCAACAGGGCTCAAGGCCTGGTGGTTTTTATTAGTTCTCCAGAGCTATAACACTACGCTCTCGAACAAATGCCAAGAGAGACTCTGGGGTTTACCTAAAATACGCGTCAATTACTGTCTTCAAACTAGGTCCATCATCGGTGAAATTACCGTCCTACGACTGGATCTGCTCTCCAGCTTTTGACGCAGATGACGGCGGCACGGGCTAGACCAAGGAACATGTGTTCAGCAATAAAGCGCCAGCGAAGATGAGAAGACAAACCAGTGGAGTTGTTGAGTTGCAGTAACAAGCCTTTTGTATTCCTTGGGAATATGATGTGCGATGGCTCTGTGGTAGGAATTCCGTTTGGGCAGCAAGGTCTCGGCGGTCTCGTGGTGTCACTGGACTGGGAGATGGATTTTGGAATCGTTTTGCGTTCTGGCTATCTGGGCTTACCTAGCCCTGATGGCTTCTAGCTGAATCAAGTTTATACCAGAAATCGAGAGAAACGCAGATGTCATGCTGCAAGAGCCACCTCTGCCGTGTATTTGCCGTCGTAATATAGGAAACTGGTAAAAACGAAGCAGCTCGGACTCCAAGATCAAATCAGGGAATGAGTTGAGCAGAAATAATTCGTGGTATACTAAAACTATAAATATTTATAGAGTGAGATTTCCGAAAGAAAAACATATGCTAATAGTTGTTTTAATATCGGAAAATGCTAGGATGGGATATTTTATTCAATAAATAAGTATATACTGGAAACAAAATTTTAAGTCGATTTTTAACATAACAAAACCGATATAAAGGTTTAAGAAATATTCCTCCCAAACAATAAAACAAAACTTCCAAAGTATTTGAATTAACGGCCAAAAAACAAATAAAGTTTTATTTAACTAAGAATAGACATTTGAAAAAACTTCCTCCCTTGTTGATATCGCTTTTTCTTTTCTTTTTTTACCAACTGTTGTTCTGAAGTAGTATTTCGAGTTAGTCTTTTCTTCTCGTTTACATCCATTTTGTGAAATAATCTCAAGGCACACAAGAGGCATGTTAGTAGACCTACTATATACTCAAGTTTTATTAGTAACTAACAAGCGAAGACAACAAATCGAAAACAAACCGTCTCCAGATTTTATTTCTTGTAATAAGCTAACCAGTACTCCTCTATGCTGCGAAACCTTTCAAACAGTGACACATAATACATTTAATATCTAAATGCCGGGCATCATTTGATCACAAAAGCTCTGGACATCTCCTTCCTCGCAAGCCTTCTTGGCCGCATCACCAACGAGAGCGAAGGCCTCCCGGCTGACCCTCCAGAACTGAAATCTGAGCCGCGCCCCGCGAAACCGCTCGAACTCTCCCAGAAGCAGCTCCCAGAGGTCCTGGTTCTGAATCGGATACCCCCCCAACGTCTTCCAGCCGTTCTGGATCCAGTGGCGGATCCACGACGTGGCCCCCTTGACGACGTACTCCGAGTCCGTGGCGATGACGACCGTCCGGTACCCGTCGTCGGCCCAGGGCCGGCAGCGGACGGCGCCGATGACGGCGCGCAGCTCGGCGCGGTTGGCGCTCTGTCGCACCCGGTGCCCAAAGGGTCCCGTCTCCTCGAGGCGGCGCGCGCAGGTGCGCATCTCGGGCTCGGGGCCGAACTGGAACGCCCAGGCCGCCCTGGCCCCGGCCTGGTCGCTGTGGATGCAGGCCCCGGCGGCCAGGAGGACGATGCTCAGGGGGTCGTAGCGGTTGGTCATCCTCTCCATGTGATGGACGTGGAGGCCGGGGCGGGTGGTGAAGATGTCCTCTGGGGCGATGAAGCCGCGATGGTTGATGAGCTCCTGGATGTGCTGCGGCAGCGTGGGAACGCGGAACTCGGTGGCTAGAATCCGGCCTGTTCCGAGTCTCTTCTCTGGCTCTTCCAGGCCAAACATGGCGAGGAATTCATTTGTCTCCAGACTCGACATGATGTCGGCCAGGCGGTTTCACGAGTGCGTATGAAAGAAGCCACTTGGTCGATGTGAAGTAGTGCAGGTGTTTGATAATATGGCCGCTACGCCAAGCCGACGAGAGTAGGAGCTCTACACCGTCGAGTGACGACTTATCGGCGGAGAGCGTGTTGCGACTGACAACAACTCAGATTTTGATATTTGGGGGAGCAAGTAAACAGACCAAGTGAGATCAGAAATTAAAAGAATTTATCAAAAAGTGTGCAAATGCAACAAACTTGGGAGCATTTTGAGTGTGTGACCTGATTTGTACCAAACGTAGAGTCATCTTATGGCGCATAAAACCAACAGCATCGACGTAGAAATCAAACACCTTGCAAACGACGAAAATCAAAAAGAAATTCCTTGACACAGACTCATCGCTTAGAATTGTTCGAAAATAGTATTTTTGATTGCCATTGATCACAGTCTTGGCAAGCGATGAAATGGATGACACAACTTCGAGCATTTCAGCAAATGCTTAATAATGAATTCAGTCGGATGCCATTCAGATATCATTATTAGTCAGATCATGTTATTGCCAAGGCCACCAAGGATGACAGGTCACGATTCTGTTCATACTTGGCATCCGAAGTCATGATCGAGTTATGTTGACATCGACGCCCACACCGATAGACGGTCATTCGACAGCATACATAAAGCAACTCAATTAAATGTGCAGGCATGTTGCTATCTAAGATGCTTGTACTGTCGGGATTGTCGTATTCTTGTCGCAGCTCAAGCAGGAAAGCATCTCATTTTCTATAAGTCAAGACTCAAGCAGAGACAACATCGAAGGGATTCATGGTATTATTGACCCAGGGACTACGGGTCCGTTGGAATGACTCCTTATATAACACATACAATTGTTGAAATGTTTGGATTTCTTCTTGATTTTGCATATGCAAAACTAAAAAAATTATTTCTCGTCATCCTGACTATCACGCTGCGCCTCGCCTAATGACCAACGACAGCCAGCTTCTCATACACCATCTTTCTGACCATTTGCACAGTATCAGTCTCCCAGCCAGCTGCCTCAACACTAATGCGGCCAGCAGTAGCTGCTTTGCGGACAATGACTGAGTTCTGGACCAATAGAGTACCTTCTCCCATAAACTCGGTCGTGTATCCACTATCCCTGAGATCTTTTCTGAGATTGGCCAGTCGAAGATCTCCCACATGGAATGGGGTTACAGAATGTGTTGCCGTCAGACCAGTACTAAGGGCTATGGGCATGTCGAGGACTGGGTTCTTTGCCTCATCTGCCACGGACAGTCGGCCTACCAAGGTGGCAATCTTGACGCCTCCCACGTCCTGCCATTTGAGACCCTTCACGAGAGCAGGTGCCAGATTGACCGTATAGGCATTGGTGTCAGCGGAGGCGTCTACTGATGCGCCCACCTCTGGCATGAAGATGTCGATCTGCGACTGGAACAGTTTCGGCAGCTCTATTGATAGGTCATCAGTCTCGAAAGCGCTGCCTCCAGTGAGGACCAGCTTTCGAGGCTGGATAAGAGGGATCAGCATGTGTAGACTTCGCTTGTCATGTATGCCACTGAAATCGATGAAAGTGATGTTCATGGCGACGGAAATTTGTTCCGTCGTGATGCTTAGCCGGAAAGGACCTGTAGAAGATTCCTCCTGTTCCTCTTCGTCTGGAACGTTGTCAAGCTCATTATTGATCGGACCATCGACAATGGCCATTTCGAACTCGTCTGACAGGTTGCGCTCCAGCTTCGGTCGCTTGTCGCCTCCAGGATTTTGGCTATTGTTACCAGCCGAATCAGTCCACTTGCGCTTTTTTCCAAGGTTATCTTGCTCTTGTTTGCCATCCTCATCTCCGGCTATCGCTTCGTCCTGTTGCTCGTCGGTCTTGAGGAAGTCCTCCAAGCGGATGAGGTCGCCATAGTCATCGGTTCGCTTTCTCTGGACCGGATAAGGAAACATGGCGTCGCGGCCACTCTTGCTGCGAAGGTCATAATCATAGACGCCCTTCTTCTTCAGTAGGATATTCGGACCAAGATCTTCGTCGGCTAGAGCAGCCTTCTTTCTCGTGGCCCTGCCCAGTGTTGCAGCTACATTGAGAACCTTGCCCTGCTGGTGTGTTTCGGAATCGCCAGACTCCGAGGAAGATTCTGAAGATGCATCATCAATGTCGAGGCCGGCTTCGAGGGTTTCGGTACTGCCTGTCTGCAAGGTATCCTGTAGTTGGCGTTGCTGAGCGAGCCAAAACCTGTAGACCGCAAGATCATCACCTTCTAACGGCTCCTTCTGGACATTCCGCAATGTCGCCTCTCTTCCTTCGCCCGGAACCTGAATGAGTGTTCCATCTACTCCAATACCCGTTCCGACGGCATCGGCACCGTGCTTGTCGTTCTCTTCGACTGCAGTCTTCCACCACCTATGGAAGATGCTGGACATGGTCGTGGAACCATCGACGGGCGGCGCGGGAAGACCAGTCAGAACCAAGAGGTTGTTGGGGTCTTGCACCAGTGTCTTGAAAGCATCTCTTGAGAATCCCCATTCCAAGCTCGAATCGCTTGCCAAGATGACTCTGCCAACGGAGCCTCCAGTGGTGGTCCTTGCAAGCACTTTGTCGACCTGCCCTTTCCTGTCGAGTAGCTTCAGATATCTGAAATCGAATGGCCCGCCCTTGTTTCCTTGGTGCGAGTTGTCGGCTGCTCCGTTGGTCTTCTTGACCCCATCCGCAACTTCTTCAAACTCTTGTACAATTCGCTCGTCCATCCACTCCAGCATACTCCGAGCATATCGCATAGTACTGTGTATGCTACGACCGGCAAGGTAGAGTTCGGAATTTTGCAGCTTTCCATCGCCACTAGAAGCGTGCCGGCGCCATGCGTGTTCGAGCAGGTAGGCCATTTCTAGCACTCTCGCACCAGAGTCCACAGGTATGAGCACCGTTCCTCCATTCGTGACACACTTTTCTATCGTCTCGAGCAGAGGTTCGTCTCTCTTGGCTCTCGGGAGCGATGACTTTGTCGCACCTTTGCTGCTGCAGACGAGGGCCGTGGGCTTTCGCAAGGATTCAATGACTTCCGTGCCGCCGCCACCGGCACCACCCAGCCAGGCAGCGCCAGCATATACGTTTTCTCGCCCTTGGTTCCAGTCCACGGCGTAGACAATTGACTCAAGCCCATGCTGTATGTGCCATATTGTTCCACCCAGTGTACTGCCAGAGTTGTAAGCTGTGATTTGAAGGCCGTTAAGCGGCGGCGAGAAAGGCGAGCCCAGCGGCTGGTGTGGCTGAAGGTACTTGAGGGGGTTGATGAGTGAGAAGTATTTCGAGATCTCATCCTGTGTCGGTGGCTGCATGAGTATATTAGACTCAGTAGCCGCTGCTTGGGCATTGTACGAATATGAGACCTCGTTGAGCGAGGATTTGGGAATTGTAGTGGCGGCGAGCGGGGTCGAGGCATAAAGCTCATGAAGCAACGTTCGTCCTAGGGAGATGACTGGTGTTGTCGCATAGACGGGAATGCGCGTGAAGAGCGGCAAGTGCTTGCAGCAGTGGGCGAATGCGCCGAGATGAGAGACGGTCGCATGGGTGAGCAGAACGAGAGAAAGAGTCGGGACTTGTCTGAGAAGAATTTAGAAAGGAAGCCACAGAAGGTCGCAATTGAGTTGAGGCAGCATACTTCTCAAGTTCTTTGAGCTTTTGAGGGTCGAATGTCTCGTCCCAACCGACGTCGACCAGCACCTTCACGCCGCCATCGAGCTCCAGGATAGACTGGACAGCCGTAGAGTCCGACTTGGCGCCTTGTAGCGGAGTAAATGTGAACATTGCGCCGACGACAAAGAGGAAGCTGCCAGTCACAGCTGGGGGATCGGTCGCAGCTGTCGAAGATGTCCGGGTCACAGAGAGGATGGGGAGCTCGACCTCGGATGACGCAGCGCAAGGGTGGGAGGCAGGGAATTGGAATGCGCAACGACGCAGCAGTGGCACAAGCCACTGGCATCAATTCAGAAATGCATTCAACCGAGGACAGATGTTGGGCGCGTAGGATATCCGAGTACAATCGGTCTGCCTTTGTGAAGTTCGGCCGGGGGATGATGTGTGTTGCGACAAACTGCTTTGCGCTTTGGTTGTTTTCGGCGGAGCTGTGATGTTGATGCACAAAAGCTTCAAAAGTAGCACGGAGTTATTACCTTAGCTGCAGACCCCAGGCCAAGCTACAATGTACATGATGAGGCGCGTTCAATGGCAGGTCAAGTCGCGCATAGGCGGAAACACGAGGCTTGTGCTTCCAATTCTGGGAGTTTTCTAGCGTTAGATCGTCGCTAAACCTGTTAAGGTACCCCTGCAGTACATCACCGGCAAGCTTTAAGGTGCCGTAGTCAGGGCCCTCCAGTGGCTGTCCCGCCATACAGAGCTCTCCGGCACTGGAAAAACAGCTCGGATCGGATTTCCCAGCGCAACCCCTGCCTGGGCAACGGTGGCCTTTAGGGGGGTCATTGGCTGGCCAGAACAGTTTCATAGGCTAACAAGAACATGGACTTTGGGCGCCACCCCTGTTCCCCGTCACAAGAAGGAGCTCCTAGAACGACAGATTTCAAGATCGACCGACCCAACGCTACCCATATTCTGGCTCTCGAGAGCATCGTCAAACGCATTACCGCTTTGCTTCCACCACCACTCGAATCGACGGCTCTGCACATCATGGTCAAATCCCTTGCGTGACCGTACCTCGCAGCGTTTCCTATGTCACACAAGCCTATCGGATCGACCACTCCACGAACGACCACCCGGTAGCACTCCTCAGTCGAAATGGCCGACTACAGCATGTACCACGCGCTCGGCCAAGGCGAGCAGTTGGATCCCAACGATCCGAACAGAACATCTCAGCCGGCGCCTCCTCAGTTCGCTCCGAACGTCGCGCAGCAGCAGTATCAACAACAGTTTGGAGCGCCGTCGCCGCAAGGCCAGCAGCAATACTATGGCGCTCCTTCCCCGGGCGGCGCACCAGGATACGGACCGCCTCAGGGCCAAGAACAATACGGTGGTCAGCCGGATCTAGCTTCTCAGATGGCTGGCTTGGGTATCGCAGACGCAGCGCAGCAGGGAGGTAGAAAGAAGAAGAAGGACAGGCACGCATTTCACAGCGTCGAGGCCCCCGCTGGCTCCTCGCAGCCATTCAACGGAATGCCCCCTGCTGGCACATCGCAGTCTGCTTTCCTGAACGCCGATCCATCTGTCCAGGCAGGTGGCCAGTTTCTAGGACAGCCCGGCACCCCAGGCCAATTCTCGAACCAGTTCCCAGCGCCCGTCAACCAGCCATTCAACCCTGCCGCCGCCTCTCCGGCCGAATTCGCTGCCAGAAATGGCGACGCCGGTGCCCAGTCCACATTTGTACCAGCAGCCGCAGCTGGTCAGGTTTCTCCCGACGATATTCCCAGCGTGCCCGTCTCGAGAGATGTGCCCCAACAGTTCTACCTGAACAACGTATATCCCACCTTCGAGCGTCACGTGCCACCACCTGCTGCGACAGCATTCGTCTCGTACGATCAGGGCAATTCTGCGCCGCAGTTTACTCGTTTGACGATGAACAACATTCCGGCCAGCGCCGAGGGCTTGAAGAGCACAGGGCTGCCGCTTGGTCTCATTGTTCAACCGTTGGCCAAGCTCCAACCAGGCGAGATGGAAGTTCCCGTGTTGGACTTTGGTGATGTCGGCCCTCCAAGGTGCAGGAGATGTAGAGCATAGTAAGTAAACTCTCCCAAAGCTGCCGTCTGGGCAAGTCTATGACCTAGCTCAAAGGCGATACATTCCTCCTTTGAGAAACATACGCTAACTCGGAATCATAGCGTGAGTTCCTTCTTATTATAGACCCATGAACGTTTATAGTGGTAGTTGCCGAGTGTGATTGCTTGACAACCTTGGAATTGCCATGGTTGACCCACTTTCCGAGCATGGCCATACAAATGCCCTCAAGCCTGTCCATAAGACACGCCATGGAGACTAACAAATATGTCACAGATCAATCCTTTCATGGTCTTCCGAAATGGTGGCGGGAAGTTCGTATGCAATCTATGTACTTACCCCAATGATACACCCTCGGAATATTTCTGTGCCACAACGCCCCAGGGCGTACGAGTGGACAGAGACCAGCGCCCAGAGTTGTCTCGTGGCACAGTTGAGTTCACTGTTCCAAAGGAATACTGGACGAAGGAGCCGGTCGGTCTGAACTGGCTGTTCCTGATCGACGTCACACAAGAAGCGTTCAACAAGGGCTTCCTCGAAGCTTTCTGTGAAGGCATTCTGGCTTCGCTCTATGCTGCCGATGACAGCGATGAGGTGAACGAGAACGGAGAACCGAAGCCGAGACTGCCCCCGGGTGCCAAAGTAGGCTTCGTCACATACGACAAGGAAATCCACTTCTACAACTGCCATGTAAGTATTTTGGCCATGACCCCCGAAGGTAAAATACTAATTCCCCCATAGGCATCATTAGAGCAGCCCCAAATGCTGGTTATGCCGGATGTGGAGGATCCTTTCGTGCCTCTTAGCGATGGGCTTTTCGTTGATCCGGTGGAATCACGCTCTGTGATCACCTCATTGCTGACTAGGTTGCCGACATTATTTTCCAGCGTCAAGAACCCCGAACCCGCCCTCTTGCCCACGCTCAATTCGGCTATAGCAGCTCTCGAAAAGACCGGAGGAAAGGTGGTCTGCTCGTTGTCCGCGCTTCCAACCTGGGGCCCCGGCCGACTCTTCATGAGAGACGATGGCAAGCATCCGGGCGGCGAGCTCGACAAGAAGCTCTACACAGCCGAGCATCCTGCCTGGAAGAAGACCGCCGAGAGGATGGTCGCAGCAGGAGTTGGTGTTGACTTCTTCTTGGCCGCACCGTCTGGCGGATACCTCGATATCGCCACCATTGGCCATGTCGCCTCTTTGACTGGTGGAGAGACCTTCTACTACCCAAACTTCGTGGCAGGTCGCGACAATGCCAAACTTTCGCTCGAAATCAAGCATACCGTGACACGTGAGACTGGCTACCAGGCGCTGATGAAGGTCCGTTGCTCCAACGGTCTGCAGATCAAGGATTATCATGGCTCCTTCCTTCAGCATACTTTCGGAGCAGATCTCGAAATTGGTGTCATTGACGCGGACAAGGCCATCGGTGTCACGTTTGGATACGATGGAAAGCTTGATGCCAAATTGGATGCTCATTTCCAGTCCGCTCTTTTGTACACGACAGCCTCTGGCCAACGACGTGTGCGGTGCTGCAACATAATTGCCAGTGTCAGCGAGGTCACTCGGGAATGCGTCAAGATGATTGACCAAGATGCCGTTGTCTCCATTTTGGCCAAGGAAGCTGCCTCAAAGCTAGCGACAACGTCCGCGACACTGAAGGAAACACGACAGGTCCTCACCGAGAGGACGATAGACGTCCTCGCGAATTATAGGAAGAACCTGACGACGTCGTCTCATCCTCCTGGGCAGCTGATCATGCCTGAGAGGCTAAAAGAGTTCTCCATGTACATGCTTGGTCTCTTGAAATGTCGCGCTTTCAAGGGCGGGAATGAGAGTTCCGACCGCAGGATACATGAGATGCGCATGGTGAGGAGCATGGGTCCTGGTGAGCTCAGCGCCTACCTGTATCCACGCATGATACCGATACACAACCTCAGTGCTGAGGATGGCTTCCCGGATGAGAATGGCCACCTCAAGGTGCCACCAAGTCTGCGCGCATCATTCTCGCGTGTTGAACCTGGTGGTGTATACCTTGTTGATAATGGCCAGCAATGTCTCATCTGGTGCCATAGCCAAACATCACCCAATTTATTGGAAGACCTGTTTGGCGAAGGCAAAGACAGCCTCAAGGCTTTGGATCCGTATAGCTCCAGCCTACCGCATCTGGAATCTCACTTGAATGCTCAAGTCCGGAATATCATAGAGTTCTTGAAGACACTACGCGGCTCCAAAGCTCTTACGATCCAGCTGGCTCGACAGGGTATTGACGGCGCAGAGTTCGAGTTTGCAAGAATGTTGGTTGAGGACAGAAACAATGAGGCTCAGAGCTATGTCGATTGGCTGGTTTCACTGCACAAGGGCGTGCAACTTGAGGTACGTTAAACTTTTTACTCGTATACCCAACTACATGCTGCGATGCAGATTTGTTGACCACGGATACTGACACGACATGTTCACAGCTTGCCGGTCACCGGAAAAAGGAAGGCGATGAAAATCTAGCGAGTACTCTGGGTAATTTCGGCGGGCTTCGGCCGGCTTACTGGTAGAGTACGTCATGTGATATGGGAGCCGTAAGCGTGCTCACATTGAAACGGGTCACTACATCTATATAAAGCAAGGCAAGAAGGCCTCATGTTCAAAGACAGTGACAAATGCAACGATGACTACGATGCAAGTGCTTAATAG
Source organism: Pestalotiopsis sp. LF_19_12 (assembly GCA_023510015.1). Classification (NCBI taxonomy): domain Eukaryota; kingdom Fungi; phylum Ascomycota; class Sordariomycetes; order Amphisphaeriales; family Sporocadaceae; genus Pestalotiopsis; species Pestalotiopsis sp. LF_19_12. The sequence continues at coordinate 23,422 of JALYBT010000180.1, read as the reverse complement.
ATACTATGTGTATCGATCATGTCTGCGCTTTCACCTCGTCCTGGGTCACTCATGAAGCACGCTTGTAAATGATAGCGTTTACCCAGATTCCCATCTCTTCTCGCACCATGATCAAGTCTCAACCCAGAAGACTAGAGCCGCCCTTCAGCCCAGCTGATACCAAGGTTCGGAAACATGGATTGACTCCGGCGGGAGGAACTTTGAACCAATTCATCAAAATTGAACAAGATTCGGCCAAGACTCGAGAAAGTGTGTAGATGTCTCAGAGGCCGGCAGTCTCTTACTAAGGGCCTATGGCACCATCGGAATGATCAGTCAGCACTCAGAACGAGATACATGATGATCTGCTCAATTGATTCGAATCGCTCCTCGTACACTTTAATGTCCGTACATTTGAATAGTTCCCATTATGAAAGTTTTCACGAGATTCGCAGCCTCGCATGTTACTACTGCTGCCGAGCCGCCCCGTCATGCCGCAGTCTTGAACTACGCTTCGGGCCGCTTCTCGTTTAGAGGAGCCCGAGAACCTTAAACTCACTCGGCAGTTCGGCTGCCTTGTGCTGAGTGAGCCAGACAAACTGCCTTTCTATCTTTAAGCAGGTACTGATCGGTTGGAGCTATGGGGGACCCAGATTGGTCGCAGAATCTTTGCTGGTCAGGTTGATTCGGTGTAGTCGATTCTGCTACAGTACTGTGATGGGTACTTTGAAAACACGAACGCTGTCGTGAATATCCTCAGGCTTGATCCAGACAACTAAATACGCTAAGTGGCTTGGGACTTTGAACTGTAGACTGGCCCGTATCACGATGACTGTGAAAGAGGGAAGGTTTTGAAGTAATAGGAAGACAGCGCCATCATGTAACTCGACTAGGATGACGGGATACTTTGGGTGCGAGAGGCTGTTTTTCACCTTCAGGATATTTCAGCAACAAAAACATCTTTTCTATCTAGGTCAGATGAGTTGGAAAACCAGATGGATCTCCAACCATGACATGTCTTTACAACACCAGGATAAGGCCAGAGTGAGAACTTGTCAAGTCTGCCATCTCCATACCAAGCTCCCTTGTATTCCAGATACTACAGGGAAACGATGCCACCTTCCGCCATCCGCAGCGGGACCTGGCTGTGCACGAGGAAGACAACAAGACTGGACACATAGACGCCTCAGAGCACGGAAGCGATGTAGTCGTGTCCACAAAGGATCCTGCCAGGCTGTGAATCGGATCCCTACCCCGTAGTGTACTTTTGATCTTCGGAGGCTATTCTGATCAACAGCTCGTCTATCGATGAGATCTTGAGCAGATCCTGCACCTGAATCACTCTTAATCCCTTCTCTTTCCCTGACAAATGCTGTCATCAAGCTAAGAATGGGGTCAAACCAGGGCCTGTATTCATATTACATGATACCACCCATGGAAGAGTTCCCGTATAGCAGAGGGTTGCTTCCTATCTCATCCCCTTGACTGCCATAGATCCACCGTCGGAAGCCGGACGAGGTTCCCGGAATATCTAGACAAGGGCAGGAGTCGGAGATACTCAAGGCGTCTAGCCCGCTGATTGATAAGGTATCTATCCTGTTTGACATTTGACGTGCCCGGATGCGGTTCCGGTCCATTCCCCGGAGGAGCGAATCCAATAGGATCTCAACAACCTGCCGGATCGTCTGAGTGTGGGCATGGGATATATCCTAGTTTAGACAGCCCCAGGAGCCGGAGCATTGCTACATACCCAGCTGATAACTTGATTGGGTACAAGACGGGGTTCTGCGACAACTCATCGTAACGCTGAGCAGGGGCGAGTCGGTCCAGCCAAGAGCAAAGCCTAGACCAAGCCTTCCGGCCGTGGGTAGTATTCCGTGACTGTTGACATTATTTCTGTGGGGTACGAACCATGGAGCAGAGGTTCTCCATGGATCTGGTTCATTTGGAGGCTATTACAACGACCAACATGACTCCACCATCAATGCCAAAGAGAATTGGAGGTGGTTATGTGATAGTATCTCACCCCCGCCAGAAGACAATGGTCAGCCGCCGAGGTATGAATATTTATCAATAACGAAGGGAAAGATCATTAGCGAGCTTGTGTTCGTCACTCTCCTGAGCCTTGCCAAACTTCTGGGTCCTATCTGCTCCACCACAATGCCGAATCGCAAGGACAGCCCTGCTTCGAGAACCATGGCGGAACGATGGGCGACGGGACCTGCCACGGTCTAACCATGGCAAGCCAGCGTGTGACTACCGTACAGTGCGGCACACTAAGGGCCCATCCGCGGCGCGCAAACGAGGCCGGCATGGATTCTCCTCCAAGCAGAGGCGCGCCGGGACTGTCCCCCGGACCAACAAGTCAGTCTGCTCGATGCCTCCAGGAATAATGACAACGTATCTTCCCAGTCGAGAAGGGCGATGATACCAATGGGCGGCTCCTTGCAACCACCGCTGCGGAGTATGTTGGACATGCTTGGCTACAGACATATATGCATTACGAAATCCGGCGGAGTTCCTCCAACTCAGGAAGGGGGTGGAGTGTCGAATCGGACTTTGAGCGATTGATACTACACTCCGGCCTCCGATGGCCATGCTTGGACTCATGTCCAAAGATCTACGGCAAACCGGCGTCTTTCAGGATTCTAACGAAACAGCACACCAACCTGCAACTGGGATCGCGCCTCGACGGACCATTTGACAGGCGACTAGGCTTGAGCCGCCGAATGCTTTTCCCGGTCGGCAGAGGAATCTTCCTGCCCTTTCATGGGGCCCTGTCATTATCATCGAACGATACCAGCATGGTCAGATATCCTCATCGTATCGGGAATACTTCACTGACCGGATTCAATACTCGACGATGATCGTTGCTCACTGCGAGGAGACCCGCAGGCAAGCGAAGCGTTTGCGTCTCCGGAAGAACGTCCGGAACTCGCTAAGCTTGCGAATGTTCACTTAAACCCTGCAGCGAGTGCAGGTATTTTTGTTAGCCTGCATATGGTTTTATTTGTTTTTCATTTTAGGCTTCTCCCGAGCCGGGCCACGGTTGATGTCTCGCATCATGAATCGTGCGCAGCCCTATCGAAAAGCATAGTTCTTGTCATATCCCTAGAGAGTGAACAAATTTCACCATTGCGAAATTTTAAACGTAGGGGTTGACCAAGTTGAATTTGTAGATGACCAAGAAATCAAGTCCACATTAACATATATCTCACGATCAATACAATGAAGATATAATTAAGTGAGGGTAGGTTTCGTTACCGTATTTGTTGGTGCCGCCTCATATAAGATTTGGCCGGCTGTCCCACTATTGGACGGCATATTCTACAGATGGGTACCGTACATACTGTACATGTTTATCATCTCTATTTGATTCAGAACGCAAAAATCTCAGTTAATCGGAGAATGCTCACGGCATAGAAAATCTGAAGCACGCTCTGGAGGCTTCGATTTACGCCCGACTTAGCAGTAACCATTGTTCCTCGATGTGACCTTTGTTAAGAGCATCTGATATGTAGAAGTATAAGCCCCGACATACGTGACTTCAAATTGCGATCTGATTGTCTACACGAAGTGGCTGTAATGTATTTGTTGGACCAGAGCAGTTTCGCCCTTGGAGGTTTGCGATACAACATCTACAACATCTTACCTAGCGACGTTGGGTGGTAAAGTAACCCAAGACACAATGAAGCCTTCCATGTTCCCATAGTAAAGACCCGAAATCTTTGACGGATGGGAGACATGGTTTCTCGAGACAATTCTCATGTGTTTTTTATTGGTCCAACTATCGAGTTTGGACAAAGTGAACAAAGCCAACGGATGTCCTGGATACTACCTACCAAATAATGCCTTCACCACCAAACAATTGACAATGAATACTGTAACCACGAAATAAATGCTGCCAATACACATTTTCATGGTGTTTCCTATCCATCTGTCTCGTTCCTGCGGTTCTCGTGTTGCTAAGTTGTCTGGGGGCCATTTCCAATTGGCCTACTGAGACAATGAATCTCGTCAGAGATCACTTAGTCATGCAAAATTGCCTGGTGGAATTTCGGGTAGGCGTTTTGGCACCCATCGTCCTACGGTTAGATTTTCCCAGTGGCCTGGAGCGATAGCTAGCACAACATAAGACGTAGAGCAACCCAGAGGCCCGGCGGAGGACCCTGCGTTGCGCAGCAGCATCGCTGGGACTTGTTGCTTTTGGCGAGTAGATGTCAACCGGTGAGACGGTCGTACCGCCTGGGCCGCAGGCCATGCGACGCTGAGTCGCTTCATCTTAACATCGCTAGAATTTCGCCCCCTGCTACAACGAAAGGGGTCTGAGTCAAGTCTTCCTCGACATCACCTTTCTTGTGATCTAACGCCCGAGCTGCATCTGTTCAATGGCAAAGTAGTTTTGTGGTTAGCATCTCTAGTCCAGCAAGCACCACTGTCTTGAAGGTATCGTCTCTGGATTAATAGTTCCCAAGTACCTTGGTAGTTGTTTCACTCTTCGCCAAGCTTGTGAATAAGGAGGATTCCAACGCCAGAACCTTTTTTGTAATTACAGGAAAGACTCGTGCGAGCTTCGTACTACAGAATAATTCTAATATGTTCTTACGCAGAGACAAATTGTGCGTTCCGTCACACGGCATTTGACCTGCAATCTCTTGAATAACCCACAACTGTTATCCCCACAACGCTGGAAAAGACACCACAGTGAGGCGAGCAATATTGGTACAAATCTCGATTTTCTGGGAAAGGTAAAGCACTGCTCAAATTGAATAACCCGCGTGCGGAACAAGCTTTCGTTTCCCCAATGATACCAAGACGATCTACTACTGTATCACTATTCACCGTTAGGCAATATCGCTTTGTTATATTTCCGTAGAACAAGTCAGCATTGGTTGCACACCCAAATGGTAGAACTGGGCAATGTCTAGATCAGGTCAAGCCAGCGGCAAGTGCCATAGACTATGAATTACCTGGAGGGTAATCACTGCTCTACGGACCACTGTACCATCCCAATTCGAACGGCGGATACTTATCGCTCCCCATCCCCCAGATGCCGTATGGCATAGCGTATCACAGAGCCAGATTCGGCCACAGTGCAATCTTGTCACTCGATAACAATCTAGATAGTGGTCAATGTCTATACCTTGCTGCCGTGACCAGCTCTATACCATGACCTGTCAGGGTCTGAGCTGCATGAATCCCGGTGCCCACGAGCATCTCCGCCCATGGGCAGGCCAATGAACATAGTATCATGTCTCAACAGGATCACGACATCCTGATCCGCAGTCACGAGGATTTCCATAGTTGCCAATTCCCCGACATGGCGCTTCTAGAAGCCCATGCCGTGCTGCTCGCTTGGCCTGACAAGGAGCGGTCTGCACGACAGCCCAAACGGCAGTTGTCAACGGAGAAGGGAGGCTTGCAGGTCAAGTCGGCCGAGCTTGGTGGTTCTACGTATGAGGTCAACTATGCAGAAGCCTTTCGTCTGCAGAAGGAAGCCCTCCAACCTGGAACGAAAGGTGACAATCGACCACCGCACGGAGTCGTGGTCCAATGGCCCTGTCCAGAGTTGGCTCTTCTACATTCAGACCGCCACGGCAGTTTCAGCCTTTTCTGCGCGGTCTTTCGAATTGTGCTTACTGCTCTGATGACGCGTTTCTTTTCGTCGCGCGACTACGATCGTACTTCTTACCGTGTACCAAGTATCCCAATGGGCTCGGCTCTCTCCTGTCTAGAGGCGCCAGCTCCGTGCGGTGTGTGTAGCTTGGGCGGGAATGTTGGCGACCTAGATTGGACGTAGCGACCTAGGTTGGGCAGGATGGCCTCCGAGACACGCAGAGCATTCTGTACGACGGTACACGAGTCTGGAATGTTTTTCGATCCTTCCTCATGATATGCACATCGGCCGTATCGAGTTGTGTCGCGGGCCTCTCCCTGGTCCGGCCCTCCCGCCGGCGGCGACATCCGCACGCCAGGAGAGTGCTTGGACTTAATATCTGAACTGCTGTCGTTTTCGGTTCGGTTCGGCTTCTCGCGCTTCGCATCGAATCTTTCGTGAATGGCGAGGCAACGTAGCATTTGGGCTTCGCGGAGAGGTGTTCAAATACTGTAGTTAAGAAGTGTCGTCGAAGTAGGCCGCCTCGTTGCTCGCGTTAGAAATTTCCGGGGGTGGAGAAGGCCGAAGAAGTAGGTAGGCAGCTAATCTCGCGATCTAAGACATCCAACGACGTCCCGTATCAATAACCCCAACGGGAGCCTCTTTGACATGTTCCAAGATTCGTTTCGGGTGCAAGACTGAACCGGTGTGTCGCTTCGGCTTGGGGAATGGCGGTCATGAGGGCTTGCGCTTTGATGGATAGTCTCGATTCGTTCTTCGGTCGTCTGCGGTTAGGCCGTGGATGGATGGCTCCAAATGCAGACTGCGCTGTCACCTGCGCGCACTGATGATTCGAGGTTCCAGATCGACACCATGATTGCAGGATCTCTGTGTCAGGATGGGACAGATAAGGCAACTTGCAGTATTCCAGAGACCTCGAATCGACCGATCATATCAACTAGAGTCCAGCTGCGGTTATCTGCAGAGTGATCGTGGAGGGTGCATGCAACCGCGAGGAGTGCTTGGCCTGCGGGTCAAGGCATTTCGAGGCTGTCAAGTGGATTCTTCTTCCCTCGGTCGTTCTTTTGGATGTTGTATTTGGTCCGGACGTTGCTGCGTTGGCAAAGCAGGAGAGATTGTTGCAGAAGTCCTGCTGTCTGCTACCTGCCATTCCTCAGAGCGATTTGCTCGGCGGGTAAATCTGCGAGAAGCCTGTTACACCGCAGTGCCATGTCACACACTCAGATCATGTTTGTGGAGGTCTGATGATGAGCTGTTCGAGAGATAGGTCGTAAAGTAACTGGAAAGACTGGTCGACAAGGTAGAAGAAGGAGTCGAGGCTGGAGAATCGTAACGGTACCGAGTGTTGTCAGGTTCGCAAGTGTTTCAATAGTTCAACGGGTCAAAGAAGGGACAGGTCTATACGACCAGTCTTGACCCATGAAAGAAGGCTCCCACTCCGCACCCCAAACTCTCATGGCTGACGGAAAGCTGACGGGAGGGTGTGCCGCTTCGGGATGGAACCCGTCGTATCCATCCTGGGCGACCTGGGCACCCTGAGAAACCTTGTTTCTACCATCAATCCCACCGGCCAATTTGAATATGACTCGTGCTAGCAATAAATGCGGTAGATCGTGTGTAACCACTCCTGCTCTCGTAGTCAAATCTTGTGTGCGTGCCAAGAATCTTCAAAGTTTGGATGATCGTCAAATGCTCGAGCCAGCTACGGTTCTCGCTCGGAAAAGCAATCATAACCACCATCCACCCATTCCGCCCCTGCACAATTGGTTTGTGCTCAATCTGCACAAGAAGGATGGCACAACAAGTGCCAGAGAACTCTGAACTGGGGCTGTCGGACCATAGCCCGGTCTGAGTTTGGGTACAGTGCCAGAGCGACAAATTCGATATCACGGATGCCACACAAGAATTAGGAATATTAGGGTTGCGAATACACTAAGCTCGGAATGGAATAAGACGGGAGGTTCGTGAGTGCTTCTGAGTGATGCGGATACGGTGAAGATACCTAGGTTCATGTCGTCTAAAGGATATCTGGATACTTGAGCCGCCTGCTATTCCACGCATGTATGCACCGTGGCCCGAGAATGAGGTTCGGGCCGCCCATCGATCATATCATACCCGAATGTTTGCATTTTTAGAATTACTTTATTAGCGCCTGCTACATGACGTCGCCTGATATATATCCTTGGACCTTGATTGACACCAATGTCGCAAAATGCAAACCGTACAATATAAAAGCATGAAATCAACACGGGGTAACATCCAAAACCTGAACGCCGCCACGACAGAGCCACCGGCTAGATGACTTGGAAAAGAAAAATTCCGACCGCCAAGTTCACCACACTCAAGATGTAAGAGTCGACAGAGAGCAACGGGGATCGGTGCGGGTCAACTCGTGCTGCACTGCCTGCGGGGAGAAGACGCTCCGGAAGATGTCGTAATCGCTGGGCGACGAGTGGCCACCGGAGCTCGAGCTCGAGACCGACGAGGACTTTGACTTCTTGGAACTCGATCCTCCCTTGGACTTTTTGGCAATGTCGTCGTTGATGAGCTTGGTCGTGCTCTGGTAAGGATCCTCGAAGACAAAGGCGACATTCGCGAAGCGGCCGCGCAGCACGGGGTCCCACAAGAAGACATCCCTCCACATCTCGGCGATCTCCTGCGGCGGGTTGCGGTTGCTGTTGCCCAGGCCAAAGTCCATGATGACCACGTCGATGTACTTGTGCTCCGCGCACATCAGCAGCCCGGCGCGGATCTTGTTCATGACCATCTCCCTCTCGAGCGGGAACGCATACTTGGTGCCCCCGTGGCTGAGCTTCGGCCAGCGCGCGGCGGGGATGGAGATCACCGGCAGGGCGTTCCATTGCGGCAGCTTCTCGTAGGCGTCGTGCGGCCCTCGGAACACGACGACGAACTCCGAATAGATGCCGCCTTCGCTCGGGATCGGATAGTTGGACGCGACTGCCGAGCCCGGTCCCGGCGTTCCGAGTGTGGCTGACAAATTGCTCCGCCGACACAAACGCTCCTCATAGCCTGGTCCTCGTCAGCATCAAAAGACTCCCGTGTTGCTCTTCGGTATAACGCACCTACTACTGCCGTGTCCCAATCACCACTTTATAGAAAACATGTTAGCTTTTCCCTTTCTTTACTTCTTGTAGACATGGATGGGCAGCATTACCCCGGTCTCCTCTCGTTTGCAGCGCAGATGAAGGGTGTACGCCGCCCATGGTAGTGGTACAATTGGATGGCGTAATTCACCGGATCGTCATTTACAACGACTGCATTTGGTCAGCTCAAGTTGCACGCCTGAAATAAAGTGGAAAAGCGACAGGAAACGCTTCTGCTTTCTTTGGTACGTACAGAAGTCTGGCGCCGAGGTCAGGTCAACCTGCCGCGGTAGTGATATTTGTGCAACGGGTGACTGCCAAAGATACGAATGGGTCGGCCAGCAGTGTGAGTACTCCGACTTGATCGTGGGAATCTCGTTCTTCTTGGTTTCGGCAGCGACTTCGCTTGGCTTGGGCCGGGATGGCGGCATGATGCGTTGGGTGGAGATGGTTTACGAATGGGGAAAAAGGGAAAGAGACTACCATGTAATCACTCTCGAGGATAGAGATCAACAACAACAACAACAAGATCGGTAATAAGGATGGCAGCGACGTTCCTCTTCCCCCAAAGGTCTTGTGGCGCTGATGTCATGCTAATCGAGCGGTCAGGGCGAGAGAGGATTACTTGAGAAGATTTGCTTTACTTATAGCAAGTTCCAGAAGCAGCCTCATGAGCAGCCAATACATTATGAGCTCTGCTCGGCCACTGGCAGGGAAGGAGCCCGTCGACCCTCAACCATGTCTTTCTTCACTCTCTCGAGAAAAAGCGAGACAAATATATTGAAAACGACTTGCCCTGTCTAAAACATCCAGATGAAAGATGACGGGAAAGAAAAGAAGGTGAGGATAGCAAAGGTCTGTATATAGACGTGACTGCGTATTTCGTGCGGCAGAAAATTTGGCCTTGTTCATATTGTGTTCAGAAAAAAAATACCCGTCCGGCATAGTGTAACCAGCTCGTTTCCCAGGGGCGTGGACTTGGCTACCAGTGGACAGATCTCTGTGCGACACATCGATCTTGTATGACGCGGAGATGTAACAGGCATATGGGGCGCCCTGCGAGACATACGGACCTCTTGTGGTCTATTTCCTGGTTGCTGGTAGGGGTGCAGAGGGCACAAGGGAAGGCAATTGTTTGATCCATCACAGCCTCCATACGGGCGAACCGGTAATATACCTTAGGTGCCGAGTCATGATCTAGAGGATCCACCTCTGCACTGATCAAGTTGGTCATGCCCTGTCAAGTACGACTTGACTACTACGATACCTTTTGAATAATAACGTTCTATTGCCGCATCTGATCGTGAAAGCGCGGCTAAGACGAGGGGGGCTAGGGAAGGATTCGGCCAGGGAGCACCCACATATACCACCACTGTACATGTGTAGCAAATCGTGCGTATTGTCAACGAAAGTTGACTGTGTAGCAAACTGACATTGCCAGGTAGGCCCCAGTAGTTTAGCGATTGGAGTGTTCAATAGTACCTAGTGGTAGAAAGTGGACACTGGAGGTTTAGATAGCAGCGAGGAACGATTTATCATCGAGCTGGAGTATTTGCGGGGCGAAGATGGAGAAGAGCGAGACTCGAGAGAGAAATGAATTGAGAATGGAAGCGCAAGTTGCAACCACAAGGCTGTGGATCAGGAATATAGGTAACATGAACCAGGGCCCAGGGTAGATTGAGATGGAATCATAACTCGGTAGAACCACACAGAGCCAGAGCCAGAACACCCAGAGTCGGACCCAGGCAACCGGGCCAGAACCAAACCAACTTAACAGAGCTGCTAAGGGGTTCGACTATTCTCACACTGTGGTCGTTTGGCCGTTTTAAGCGGATTGCATACCCATGCATGAATGACATGCATTCTCTCGTCTGTCGGACCGCGGAAGCGAGTCTGGATATCCGGGCGCCGACTTTGTCGCTTATGTAAGTTCCGCTCTCACGATGGGAAAACGGGAAGGAGGGTCCAAGTTAGGAGCCCCACATGGGACTTGGCCCGAGCTCTTCATTCTCGGCCGGGCCCCGGCTTAACATAATCCCATCCATCCATAGTATCAAACTCCACGATTCCCAAGCTCGCAGTAGCCATGGAACAAACGAATCGAAGCCTGCGGTGCGCACGGGACACCATCACTTCAATCAAGCGCTCAGGCGTGTGCTGAAGCCGTATTGGGAGTCAGGATTGACTAATTGTTTAATATTTTCTTGAGATTCGGCCGCCAAATCATGTCAATCCTCTGCCCCGCCGCGCGTCGGCCCCTTTTCAGCACTGCGCTGCGGGTACGCTGCAGACCGGCCGCCAGAGCTCACAAGTCGACGCGGCCCAGGTCCGTCGCTGAGCATTTGGCGTGGAAACCTTCTGGGCCAGCAGACGGCATTGAGATCGACGGATACGTCCGCTCCGTGAGAGCCCAGAAGAAACACCACTTCGTGTCCGTGGGCGATGGTTCATCGATCGACTCATTGCAGGCCGTCGTTCCTGCTGATCAAGCTGAAGGGTGGGACAAATAAGACCATAAATCCACTCTTATATGATTCAATATAACTAATATTATTGACTTAGTCTGACGACGGGAGCAGCCGTTCGTTTGCACGGGTCTTGGGTCGCTTCTCGCGGATCAGGCCAGAGCCACGAGCTGCAGGTCCGGAGGACGGACGTCCTTGGGCCCTCAGATGCCAAGGTATCTATCTCATCTCTCGCTAATCTTATTGATCATCGCAATCTCACGCTAACCTTCCATTAGACATTTCCTCTGCAGAAGAAGTATCAGAGTCCCGAGTTCCTTCGGTCACTGCCTCACTTGCGTCCCAGGATCCCTTTCAACTCTACGCTGCTGCGCTTTCGGTCCGAGGTCATTTCCTCCCTGAACAGATTCTTCGAGTCTCGGCAGTTTGTTCAGACACACACGCCGATACTTACCGCATCCGACTGCGAGGGTGCTGGCGAAGTATTCAGTATCTCTACCGTTGATGAGAATCCGCAGCCTGACGGTGAGACAGCCAAATCTTTCTTCCGCCGTCCTGTATATGCGACGGTCTCAGCACAACTTCATTTGGAAGCCCTGGCACAGGCTCTGGGGAATGTCTGGACGCTGTCTCCTACGTTTCGGGCAGAGCAGAGCGACACTCCGCGTCATCTGAGCGAGTTCTATATGCTCGAGGCCGAGATGACTTTCACAGATAACATGGAGTCCATCATGGGCCTCGTCGAGGATATGCTCAGGCATGTTGCCGTTGAACTACATGATTCTAGAGCTGTCAAGGAAATGTCCTCCAGAACCGCCGAAGCATCATCCGACATGGCTCCCGTAGACCAGGTCGAGCGGCGTTGGCGCGGCCTCATGGGGAAGGAATCCTGGCCTCGTATCACATACACGGATGCGATCGACATCCTGAATGCCTCGAATGAGCAGTTCAAAGTCAAACCCGTTTGGGGTCAAGACCTCCGCACGGAGCATGAGCGATACCTCGCAGCACACATTGGCCATGGGGAGACACCAGTCTTTGTCACTAATTACCCCCGGAGCTTCAAGGCCTTTTACATGAAGACAGCCGAAAATGATCTCGGGAAGCCGACCCCTGGTGAGACTGTCGAGTGCTTTGATCTCCTCGTTCCCGACTTTTGCGAGATTGCCGGAGGGTCCATGCGTGAGCACCGTCTGAGCAACTTGGAGGAATCGATGAGGCTCAACGGCCTGGACACGAGTTTTAAGCAAGTGCCCAGCGATACTCAGTCTGAAAAGACAGTAGCAGGCAACAACCTCGACTGGTATCTACACCTGCGGCGCTGGGGCTGCCCACCGCACGGTGGCTTCGGCCTGGGCTTTGACAGACTGATCTGCTATCTCTCTGGTGTCCAGACGATCCGAGATACAACGGCCTTCCCCAGATGGTACGGCAGGTGTGATTGCTGAATTAGTCTTGGCATCGCTCGAATCAGTTCATGCTCGTCAACGCTTTCTGCTCTGGGACGTGGGGTCATGTCTTGTATGACCGTGACACGACTCGGCTCTCCCGATATTGTTTCGAATGGTATCTGCCGGGGTCCCCTCGCGTAGCACAACTATGCAGAATGCCATGAGAACGGGAGACATGCTGCAGTGTCCCTTCGTCTACCCGCAGATGAGGGACTTGATGAGCCCATTTGGAGCCCCGGAGAGGAAAGGCGTTTGGTATTGACAGTACCCTTTGGGCCGTGTTTGCTCATCCTCGAGGGTCTTTGGGATCGCTTTGGGAATGTTGTCACAGCCCAGAACTTCCAAAGCAGAAAGTAATGTCAACGTCGGCAGCTCATGCCGTGTAAGATAGGCTCGTGGGCTTTGCCCCGAGCGCTGTGCCATGTATAGATGCAGGGCTAGATAGATACCCCCGATATTGTACGAGTCGGCGTTTGGCTGAAATTCCATCTTGCTCTTTACCTCGTCCTGTAGAATTGACCGGTGGCATTGTGGAGTGGTTTGCTTTTGTAATCGTGCCACGCCCCCGGCGACTTAAGGGTGGCGAGGAACGATTCTTTACATGTCAGTTGGAGTGTGGAGTGATTACAAGATTTGAAGTTCGAGATGCCTCATGTATGATTGCAAGGTTACGCAATCTTGATACTTTGACCGTTCAGCGACGTCCAATTGTTTCATATCAACACCAATTTCATCACCTCTTCACGAGTAACAAGTTGAGCAGGACCTGATTGTGAAGTAAATCAGCGTCGTTCACAGTTCAGGGACTTCGTCAATTGACCCGCAAGTCCGCTCGACTCGACTCGACTCAATAACGAGAAGCTTTACGTCAACTGACCCAACTCAAGCAAGACTCTCCTTCTCACAGAACCCAGTGTCACGATCTTTTAGAGTTTCCTCAGGTCTTGCGTAAGCTAGAAACATCTTTCGTTCTTAGTTTAGAGGTTATCGTGGCTGCATGACGACCTTGGGCTCTTTATCTCTTTGGGAATGAGATAGATCAAGGGACTTATGATTTGACGTTTGTTATGCAACCCATTGAGCCGAAATTCTCTTTTCTTTACAGGAGTATACTCTTCGACGAAGTCCAGTGTCGCGTGGTATGCATTTGCAAACTCCAGTGAATGTCACGCTTGTGCGTAGCTAACAAGATACAAGAACCGAACCGGTGAGTGACCTGCCGACTGCAGCCCAATGACAAAACAGCATCACCACTTACACCTGGTGTCCAATATTGTATGAACGTCCAAATTGGAAGCACTATGAAAGGAAACTGTTTCCAGCTGGCGACTGATCTGGATCATCACCGGGGTCATAGTAACTCGAATTTCGGGAGTGAGGCTACTAACTATTTCGACATCATGTGGACAGTATGCAGCAGTGAGTATCATGAATCCAAATGCTTCATATCAAGGCTTTCAATAGAAACGACGGCATCTCTTATGAATTATGCGTAAGAAATCAGTGTAGACCCTGCTTAGAAGCCATATGGACAACAGAAAAATTCTCTGCGATTTTGGAGCGTTATCCAGCGTATACTCTATTTACGAGAACCTCCATGGGGACTTTGATCTACTCTTTGTCTGGCCATGACCATTTTATCTTCCAAAGAAGTCAGTATGCTTTGATCAATTTTGATATTGTAAAATCTTGTTTGATCTTTTGAGTGTTCCTGTAATCTGATCTTATTTCGGAGTTGTCCACAAAGCCGAAACGTGTTCTCTCAGGTACAACCGTCCGGGTAAGTAGACCTTTGTTAGATCTTCGTAGCTGATGTTTGGTGTATGAAGTCATCTAGTGTACAGTATTTCCCATGACTCTCAGCCACATCGGTTTCTCGTCTGGTCGTAACGTGATTTATTTGTCCACGAGCCTTTCGTCTTATCATATCCGATCTTTGATGGACCAGCTATAAAAGAAGAAGAAAAACGTAGAGAGCAGTATTTGTAATCCCGATAGCATACCAAGACTTTTGTCCACGCTCACCGTATTGACTACAAGGCGACGTAGAATATCGCAGCAACATCAACGATTCGAGACATAAACGCACAAAGGAGCGACCAAAGTGACACAAGCACGATCACCCACAGTCGAGGGCTTGAAACTTTGGGCATCTTTGCTGTTACAGCATTTTGATTGCTGGCTCCTTCCTACGCCTTGCAACTCGTAGCTGGCACCATCACCCGGCATCGGTCTTGGAGGCGTGATCAACTCAGCACTTGGAGAGCTTTCGTTCAACAAGGACTGCCTCAGGATCTACTCGATCGTTTGTTTCCTTTGACAACGGTCTTGGTCACATGGAATATGTACAAGAGGCGGAACCTCTGGCGCCAGGTGAACTTGCACAATACGAAAAGTCACGAAGTTAATGCTCCGAAAGGACATCGTCATATAAGCCACTTGGTGTACGATGAGAAGTCTCATGATTCTCGCCAACAAAGTTGGGGCGACGGACTACGTGAAATAAACGCGAGGATCTTGAATCCAGGGCCCGTGGACATATTTTAATGCAAGATCCAACGAGCACTCTGTCATCTGACTCTAAGCTGGCTAGTACTCCGATATTTCCAAAGTCCGAAGCCTCGCGGTAACGTTAAGCCTGCATTATCTCAGTGATTTGCACAAGAATGAATATGTTGATGGAGTATAGTCCTTGAGTCATATAGGAACATATAGGGAACTACGGAACACTGCCCCAAGCATGCCAATTGCATGTTTGATCAAGCTCGCACCCCATATAATGCGAGGAGGTCGGCAGTTCATGCCGAGTTTGTGTCACATCAACAAACCTACACTTTTACGGGCAATTATATAATCCCTTATGCTTAGGTGCCAGCCAGACAGGCAATCCTCTTCCTCGGTTAATGATTCGGGGTTGTCGGCGACGAATTCGCGGTCAAGGCAACGGGTCGCATCACAGTCTCGAGGCTTATTCAAGGGCCTGGTAAAGAAGTGTCCACATGCAGACTCGGAGATCTCGCACCAGCGGCGTTTAGGCCATGGAAACATCTTGGGGGCTGGACAAAGACCCCCAGCTCAACAGAATCCCCAGCATTCCATTCCAGGGGGGACGATGCATGCATGCCAACTATTGAGATCTGTGCGGACATAGAAAAAGTTGCGTCAGCCGGAGCAGCGACGTACGACGAAGGTTATAGTACTGCCTGAGAGCTCCGTTGTGGCTTGCATACTGCAGTGCAGCGCACAGGAGTGCATTCGGAGGAGGGGCTAACATCCGAGATGTGGTAATCGAATACCTTCCTCGGTTCATGTAGCCGAGAATGCGACCGCAGAACGTTGAAGAAGGGGAAGAACTAAAACAAACCTAAGTGAAAAGCTTGGCATTGATTCAGTTGCTGCTGCACCGTTGAAACGTCAAACCGTCTGATATGGAACGAGGTGGATTACCAACTAGGTACGTGATTGCTTACACATGGTATGAATAACGACGAGTATATCTACCACCGTTGTACCTACTGCACTACAGAAGAGTTGCATGTTTCTGGCGACTACACTTCGTCCCAACGTACACGTGTGTGGTTCTATTATAAGGTTGGAAATCCCAGTATAGCGCCCCCTTTTCCCTGGTTCATTATACTGTCAGGCGCTATCAGCCTCAGGTGCGACTGATGACGAGCCTCACTTCTGGGTACGCGGCACAGAGAGGGAGAGAGTATAGCGACACGCCGTTGGTGCTCTCACTGCATTACACGCTGTAATTCCAGTATTTCCAGCGCACTTCGTATACCAAATCACGCCCCTGAAAATCGCAATTCCTTTCTCTGCCCGTGGACAATTCCTGTTCATCTTTGGCGCCCCCTACCTAGGTATCTAGGGCCCTGTTCTAGTGCGCAAGTACCAGTGGCCCTGCGGGAATGGACACCCGCTCGTTCGTTCCCTCTTTTTCCTTTGCACAGCCGCAAAGATGGGCAGTTGATCCAAGCTATCGGGACCACTATTCCCAAAGGTTCGAGATCTGGATTTCTCTGGACCCCCCCCAGTCTAGCAGGAAGGCTTGGCAACGCCTTGGTTCCCGCTTTGCCCAAAATCGAAGATCCTAGGTTAGCTTAGCCACCGAGTCAATATCTCGTTTTCCATTCTCCTCTTAGTGATGCTACATTCGTCAACCATGCGCTCGCATGTCGTCTATTCTTTCCACTTGCCTGGAAGCAGTAACAGCCAGAAGACACGTCCGACGCCAGTGCCCGGCGGAAAACTAGCAGCGTAGAGTATACCTAGCTAGTATACTGGCCTAGATTTACACTTCAGAGGCCCGGCAGAAACACAAAAAGAAATGCCAAGCGTTCTCCACAACCGGCGCCGGGCACTATTTAACCCTATCCTCCACAAGCATAATCGAGGACGCGCGGTTGACGTATGGCGACACCCCCGGGAGACTTGGTCCGTGGGCAAGCCTCTCTCTTCTTTCCTTCTGTCCTCGAGGGGGGGCGTGAATCACTGAAAAAAGTTTCCATGGAAAGGTCCGAAGAGCCTAGTCTCTGCGCCTAGTATTAAGATTATCATTGACATTTTAGTGTTCCCAAGTGGTTGCGTACCACGTCTCGAAGCAGTCAATGGCCCACTGGGTTTGTTCCAAGCTGAGAGTGACAGGGAATAGTCTACACTACAGCACCCTGAATAGTACACTACATACTTCAGATGGTTCATGTACGTGATGCGCATGGGGATGGAAGATCAGTCACAGATGACATTTACTAGACACCAATCAGCGATTCGATTGTCGGTAATAACGAAAAATCAAAGAATTGGCCTCCTGGCAGCAGTCTTGAAACACGATGCAGGACTCGGTCGGATTCCCACACCCATCGTTTATCTGCAACCATGATTCGAGTATAGCCAAGTTTGACCCCTCCTCGGAATTTCCGCCGCGCCTACAGATACATACAGGCACTACGTACGCTCATCGGCAGAGGCCGAAGAAAGAAAGAACAAAAACGTGGGCACTGCACTGATACAAGCAAGAGATCCATCCACCATCTTGTTAAAAAAGAGTTTTGAACAAAGATGAAACGCTAGAAGATGCTACAATACTCACAATGCTACGTACATGCAACGACCGAGAAAGCCTGTTTACACTACACTACAATCCCGACCTCATAAAAGATGGAGATCGTCCCTATTTCCGAGCGAGACCAACGAAACCCCATATTTCTCCAAACGATGTGCAAGGCCCCCAGAAGATCTTTGCAAGACGTCAGAGGTTTTGGGGCGTCTATTGTCCAACACTCTCGACTGGACACTCGACAACATCCTTCGCTGTAAGCAGCCAGTCGTTGCGTTTGAAGCTCATGATTCAGCATAACGGCCATGACGTTCACTGCTGTTTTGCGATTTGCATTCATTAACTGTATTGCAACGGGCCCCATTCTGGACCCTGAAGGAGTGGCACGCCCAAATAAATGTGGACATCGGGGACGCGTGTATATACAATGGGTCCCCTCCAGCCCAGGGCTCCACGAACCAGTTAGCCAATCTGTAGGCTCTCTGCGGCGCTTCCCTATTCATAGCACTATTACGCAGCATAGGACCAGGGGGTAGGGGCAGCATGGCATTCCTTGCCTCTGCTCATTTGCTTAATTGACCCAGAACAAAAAGGCCAACCTGTTGTTCCTGCTCTTCGTAGGTAATCTCTTAATTTCATTTGCAGGCGGCCAGATGGCAGCTGAGTAGTCATCAGGAAAAAGCCATGCCGTTTCTTCGGCGGTTGTGGCTTGGAAGATGAGGTGGTTCAGCCGGTCGGGATGGATTCGTGGATTCGTGTCCCTTATTTCTGACCACAACGGCTGGGCTGTTGGCCATTCTCTTGCAAATGTTGGTTGCGTATTGTCTGGCGTAAGCTGATTCCCTCTGAGCATGTTAGTAAGATTGTTAGTCAGACGCGAGACTGCGGCGGCGGGAATAGTGGGAAGCATGACCAACACTGCTCGGTGTGCCACCTGAAGAACCTGAAGAGGCAGAACGTAGAAGAGTGAGAGCTCCATGAGTTCCCGCATCGAGCAGCTGCTGTCAGTGCTTGGCAAAGCCACGATGGTTTCGTCGGCGCTGACTGATGAGCCCGGGCCAACCCAGCCCAACCCCATTCTCCTTTCGAAAAGTTGAGCAAGTTTTGTTGTTGCAAGCTTTCCCTCCCCCCCGTCGGATAAGCGGGCACTCTTTCTATTTGACTGTGGTCTATTTCGAGCAGTTGATCGACGCAGGCTCGGTTTCCGGTTGGCCTCTGCTTTGGATTTTTGTTTCTGACCTGGGACATGTTCTCCATCGCGGGATCTTCAGCTTTTTTCCAGATGAGATGAGATCTACGGAGAGTGTATATGAATGCAACAAGTCGGTACAAATCAATGGCAGAATACCAAACGGGACATGGTAGGCTGTATGGCCGTCTGGGTCTTAATCAAGAGAGCAATCATGAAAGTCACGATCCAATCCCTGCATGTAATATGATCTGAGAGCCATCTCATCCTGTGACAAGATACAGGACAGCGCCCGCGGCGTGTTACCGGTGGCATGTCATCTCGCTGACGGGCTCCTCATCCTCCTGCCTCGTAGACAACAAGAGGGGAAGAGAGATATATGCTTCGTTGCTCAGTGTTGCTCAGCTTCTCAGGGTTCCGTCCGTGTGCAGGGTGGGCCAATCCCTCCGAGAGAGAAAGTTATGGTTGTTCCCTTGGCCTTTTTTTACTACTACTTCCCACTGCCTCGCTGCTCCGAGATGAAGAGGTCCCACAGACATGGCTCAGTACTACGTATGTCTCTGTGGTCTCATGTCACATCGATCTATGCCGCTCTGCTGCTGCTGCCGCTGCCACTGCATGCCCACCATTCGAGCCAGGGAAATAAGCGTTTACGGTGACGGGGGCCCTAAACTGTTAAACCTACGGGACCTGGGATCTATCTCTCTCTCGTGTGGAGCAATTGCCTTGGGCCAACGGGTCCCCCCCCCATGAACGTTGCCGCGTATGCGTAATACAAGGGTCCTGGGAGCGCTGCTCTCTTCGTCGAGTGGTGGGAAGTAGTGTCCGGCCCCTCCCCAGATGGGAGAGGGCTTGCATGATCAAGCATCAACCGTTTCCTGGTTCAGTTGACCCCCGATAAGGAAGTGCTGTGCATATGCGTTCGCGTCGTGCCATACCGTTGCAGGGTGAATCCGGCAGGCCATGAATGATGAGAGCGGGTCGGCCCTGGGCTATGGCTTTGTTTTCCTTGCTCACGAGTGTACTGGCAGTATGTATCGAGGTGGGACGAATCGAGGTAGTAATGTGAAAGGTGGAATCGATGATCGATTTTTTCGGAAGAGACTGTCGGATAGGACAGTCTTCTGCCAACGAGTGCTATATGCTGAGTGTAACTATATACAGGAACTTGGTTGTCGGACCGCATTCAAGCTGGCCCTTAAAAAAGATACCCAAAGACCGGAACTCCATCCCGAGGTCGACACTCGAGTGTGACCGTAGTTTGTAAATGCGCGCTTCAAAAGAGAAAGAAAAAGACAAATCTCAAGCTTTCAGGTCCAAACCATGTTGCTAAGCCTAGCAACCAAACCTGAACCAGTGCTTTTGTGGTTCCCCCAAAACGCCGTAGATATGCATCAGAGCCAATAGCCGCGAGACCATGGCATCTGTCAAACAATGAAAGCAAGTAAACCCCAATCGTCTCTTGCGATGGGAAAGACTTAGGACCCTATTTTGGTCCGGATTCCCTCTTCTAAATGTGGAATTTCCTGTCCAGGGCACGAAGTGACTTGGCGTCCTGGTTGTTGTAGAGGTCGGTAGCGGGCACGGCAGCCAAAGTCCTGGGCGAGCTGTTCGCACTACCGCTGCTGGCAGGGTTGGCGCTGCTGGGCTCCGAGTTGGCGGGCGTAGGGTGGAGAAGTGCCGAGAGGCTGGCGCGGTTCGAAGGGTTGACCGTGTCCGAACCGGCAGTGCGCGGCGGAGAGACGCTGTGCGTTCGCGGAGGAGTCAGGCGAGGCGCCGCAGATGGCATCGCGGGCAGTGGCCCCTGCGGGTTGCGCGCACTCGTCGTTGCGATGCGAGGATCGATCATGACTGCGTGAGCGGCTGCCTGCTGTAGTTGCTGCATACGAGGAGATGTCGAAGCTGCGATCGACTGGACAGGCGGGTAAGCGCTGACGGCTGTGACCGGGGGCAGTCTATCCTGCTCGTATGCCACTGGTGGCCGCGGGTACAGAGATGGCTGGCTGGAGGCGGACACGGTGGGCGGCGGCAGCTGGGGAACAGGTTGCATGTGAGGACTGAGCAGGTGAGGCTGCATGTGAGGGTGAGGCTGCAGCCTTGGAATGGCGGCTTTGGCATCGGGAGACATGCGCGGCACCCACGGAGGAGTGCCACTGGGAGACGGCGGCCAGGCGGCCATCCAGGCCGGGTGAGGAGCCCAGGCGTACGGGTACTGAGACGGCTCCGGCGGCGGCGGCGGCTGGGTCGTGTATGGCTGCATGGGCGTCCGCGTCAGGGCCGGCGGGTTGCTGTCGTGGAGGCTGGACTCGGGATACATGCCCTTGGCGGGCACAATGTGTCGCAGGCTGGAGTCGCTGCTGGGCTGAGGCAGGTCGGGAGCGCTGGGGTGCGGCCTCGAGTAGTACGAGATGAGGTGCAGGTGCTGTCCCTGCGAGGTCGTGATGCTGAAGGACTGCTTCATGAGCCCGTCGGCCTTGTACCTATAGCCCTCGGGTTCTCCGTCGGCGTCCTCGTCGCTGAAGCGGCCGCTGTCCGGGGTCCTGCCGTTGCTGCGTCTCGAGTTGCCAAAGCCGCTACCCCTCTTGCCCTCCATCTCCCTGTAGGTGAGGAAGCTCCCGGATACCCTGCTAGCGCTCCACGACTTGCCGTCCGTCCACCTGCGCATGCCAGCTTCTCTTTCATCCCACACGAAGACGGAACCGGATCTGATCGACTGCCTCTCCTTCTCTGATAACCGCCTCTGCACTCTGGGCAGGAGCCCTAATCTGCACGCCTCGAACAGCTTGATGGCGTCTGCGGGCGTCCGCACGAAGCCATGGTACGTCTCCATCGCTCTGGCGTATATGTGGGAGGGTTGGAGTGGGAAGAGACGGGGACGGAACCACCGCCAGATATTGGAATGGATAGAATATTGATTGGAAAGTGAATATGGAAAAAGTATGGAAGGAGGGGAAGTAGTCGGTACTAATAGTAGTACATGTGCAGTTCACAGTACTAGCCAAGTAGTGGTTTGTTTGGTTATGTGGTTGGGAGGTGAGAGTCTAGACGAGTAATGAAAAGAAGGGAAAAGGATGGAGGCGTGCTTATAATATGAAGGTTAAACGATTAGAGTTGCAATTTGGGCTGCTTAACCTTTTTTCGCCAAGGATTTCCTTTCGCTTGGCTTGCTTGGGTTGGTACTGGGATGGGAGGATGGAAATGGGGGGGAGGTACAGTAGGTACCTACACCTACGACCTTGGGGGGAGGGATCCTCTGTATCTTACAGAGTAGGTACCTAGCCTGAAAAAAAAAAGCCCACTGGACTGGGCGGTCAGATCCACATTCTGGGTGCATTCGTAGGTTATGTGGATCGTCCCAAAGAGGGTCGGCCACTGCTTAATCCCCGATCTGGTAGGCGAGCACAAATGGCTTGCGCGGCAGATCCAGTCCCCACCCCACGCTAAAAGGGTCGACGAGTAGGCCTAGAGATAGTGGACTGCGTTGATCCCTGGGCTCCTCTTGTCCACGTAAAGGTTGTCGAGTGTTTAGGTAGGCTCAGGCTTGGGATGTTCCGTCTTGTACAGAGTAGTAGTGGCACTCTCCCCAGTCTGTCTGTCTGGCTCTCTTTCGTCTTCCTCGGTTTCGGTACCCTTGGGTGGTGGTGGTAGTATGTATGCAGTCAGTTCTGGTCTGGTTGGCGGTGCGGCAGGCATGTACGTATCTACCAATGTACATGATTACTTCGAGAAATAGACGAGTCCTGCTAGGTTCGGCCGTTGCTCGTTTTACGAGGGCTGACCTGACGGTAAGTCAAGTAAGCTTTTTTTTCTTGTTCTGCGGAAAACTTCTGTGAGGTACGCACGTACGTACTCCATTTGCACGGCTACGTCTCTCGGTCTCTTCCTTTCCTCGGTCTCTCTCTCTCGTGCTGGAGAAAAGAAGTTTGCCCAGGGGGAAGCAACATTTGGCCCACATCTGGCTGATCGAACGACTTGAGACGATGGTGGCCGGCTAGAACAAGGTGACAGAAGCTTGATCCACGCTTTGCTCTCTCTCCATTCGCACGTCTCGTGCGACATGCAATACACAATACCTACAGATACACGCTGAAATTCCAACCGCTACTACCCATGCATGGTACAAACTGGGTGACTGTACGCCTTGATCTGCAGAGGGCACATTTCTACAGCAAATACCTATCTACACTAATAGCAGCATACATACCAGATAAAAAAGCCAAGACGACCGCGTGGGGCCTGTTTCTTTCTTGGGGGCAGGTTTTACCCACGGCAGGCTTGCGAGACGGGCAGGGTATTGGATTGTCCTCACGTCACCCTCAAATGGAGTATGCCTCCCTGGTGCCAGTGCCATATATAACCTGATACATCTCCTCGCAGGCCCGCTACGTATACGCTTGTGTGCGTAGAAACATGCGCCCCAGGATCCACGACGACCATGATAATCAATTCTTCTGCCCGGCGACCGAGGAGAGGGGGGAGGCACTCGCCATTAAACTACTGGGGGGGGGGGGGGGGGGGGGGGGGGGGGGGGGGGGGGGGGGGGGGGGGGGGGGGG